>PVJD01008994.1:0-67075 GCA_004026545.1 Mormoops blainvillei
GATGGACAAAAAAATGAACGTTAAAAAGCTATGTAGTAAAGAAAATATTGCAAATCATGGAGAAGACCACAGTGGATTTTGTCTCGTTAGCCTCTAGTATTTACCGCTGTTTCTTCTTTCTGGATCCACCTCTAGTGAAGTCAGATGTTGACCCCGTCTGACCTTAGGCAGTCTGTTTGAGACTTCCCAGGATCAACTGTCTGTGGCTGTCTCCTTCCGTTGTTAATCTAGTCCCTCTGCACTCAGCAGTCAGGCTTAAGCACCACAGGACCTGGGCAGAGTCCCTCCTGGGGGCGGGGCTCTTGTTTCCCCTCAGGCTGCGGCTGCTCGGAGGGGAGTGGTCTGTGCGAGCAAGATGGCTGCTGCAGTGTGGGGAATGAGTCAGCACCGGGATCCCAGGGGCTCCTTTCTCATTTCTCTTCCCAAAGCCTCTGTTCCCAGTCTCCCCTGGGGTGTCCCTAGCCCAGGCTGTGCCCGCCTTTGCCGGAGCCCAGGGTAAGAGGCTGCAGATGAAAATTTATGCGTTGGCCCTTTAAATGGCTCTTTCCACCTCCAGCTGCCCCTCTCTGGCAGAGAGCAGCCCTGCCGCTTTTCACAGCTGGCTGTTGTCTGTGTACTTTCTGGGCTCTGGTGCTGCAGGCTGGGGATCCTCGCTTATGGTTTAGACCCCGCTCTTCTCAGGGGGATCCAACTGGCCACTTAAACATCCCTCTGGCGCTGCAGCCCGACGGTGCCCAGCCAACCCTCTCGCATCACCACCTCACTCCTTACCAGTCAGGTTGTGCTGAATTGACTCCTCTGCCTGAGGTTACAAGGCTTCTCTCTCACCGCTGTTCAGTCATTTGCTCTGGGTGATTTCTCCACAGTTCAGTTGTAATTCCAGGTTGGTCCTGGGAGGAGGTCAGTGTGACTTCCATTCACTCCTCCTCATTTTGATTCTCAAATATTCTTAAATGTAATCTTTTTATGGTATTAAGGAAGAATAAAGAGAAGGGAGCTAACTCAGCATTTATGTTTAGGTAAAGCAGTCTAAGCTGAGGAAACTAAACATTGTTTAATAAGTTGTTTTGTTGGCTTGTTTCTCCATTGTACTCCACTCCCTTTTGTTTCTTCCTTTCTTCAAAATTGTATTTGAGTACAATTTTGCCTATTGTGGGTGGGGAGGTGTCTTCCTAAGTTCAATGAAATACTCAGACCCGCCAGACAATCACAGGCTGCTCTTGGCCCAAGACGCAGAAAGATACAGCATGGAAACCTGGCTCATGAGAAGGGCAATGTCGGGTTCCTCGTTGGCGGGAGTTCTGGCAGCAGATCAGAGCAGCGGGGGGCACAGCGTTAAAGCTCAGGTCTGAGGAGTTGAGAGCCACACTGGAAAGATGCAGGGGTATCCCTGGTTTAAAAGCTTAATGTTCCAAATATTGGCTATTGTAAATAATGCTACAGTGAACATAGTCGTGCATATATTCTTCTGAATTAGTATTTTGGGTTTCTCTGGATATATTCCCAGAAGCGGAATCACTAGGTTAAAAGGCAGTTCCATTTTTAATTTTTTGAGGACAGTGGCTTCACCAGTCTGCATTCCCACCAAGAGTGCCTGTGGGCTCCCTTTTCTCCACATCCTGCCAACACTTGTTTGTTGAATCATTGATGATAACCAAGACTGGGAAGCAGCCCAAGTGCCCATCAGTAGAAGAGTGGATAAAATGTCTGTGCTGCATTTACACAATAGAATACTACTCAGGAAAAAGGAACTCTTACCTTTTGCAACAGCATGGATGGACCTGGAGATTATTATGCTAAGTGAAACAAGCCAGTCAAAGATAAATGTCGTATGATCTCACTTATTTGTGGAATCTAATGAACAAAATAAAATAGAAACAGATTCATAGATACAGAAAACAGACTGACAGCTTTCAGAGGGGTTTGGGGAGCTACGTGAAAAAGGTGAAAGGATTAAGCAAAAAAAAAAAAAAAAATCCCTCATACACACTGACAACAGCATGGTGATTACCAGAGGGAAAGAGAGTGGGTAGGGGGAGGTAGAAATGGGTAAAGGGGATAAATGGTGCAGGAAGGAGGCTTGACTTGGAGTTGTGGACTCACAAGACACAAATGATGTATTATAAAACAGCACATTTGAAAACTATATATTTTGTGAACCAAAGTCACCCCGATAGATCCAATAAAAATGTAAAAATAAAAAAGCTTTATGATTCACAGAAACCAGTGTCTCTTGGAACAAGGCCATCAGTGTAGTTTCCAATATCCCAACAAGAGACCTGCCTTAAGAGTGACCACACTAAAGAAAGCCCTGAGCATTCTATCAGATATTTACAGTTCTTCAAGTCCAGATGCTGTTTTTCAGTCAGATGCAGTGTTGCATGGTGATACAGTTGACATACCACCTCATCAGATTCCCAGACAACAGACCTGGAACATTAACTAAGGGTTACATTCTCATGGAGGAAAGGGAAAAGATTTTGTTAAACCTTTTACAAAAAAACCTTTACATACACAACCAGTGTTTACCTTCTTGCTTCAAACGTTCCTTGAGAATTCACTCTGTGTGAAGCACTGTGGAGAAGTATAATACCTGATTCAGGAAGCTTTTAAACTAGTGGGTCTAAAACTGACTTTAATAAAAGGTTGTATATAGAAAGTACCTGGGGAGAAGTTAAGACTCTAAGACTGACGATGATGCAGTCTTTCTATTTAAAATATTAGTAATACAGTAATGCACTCTGATCTCGAGGCTTTATTTTCTTATTTTAGATAAATATCTTCCTTTTTCTATCAGAACTAGGCATTTCTTTAGTAATATTTAAGGAAGTAATAAAACCACTGAAAAATATTTGGGATATAATTGACATACAACACTATACTAGTTTCAGGTATGCAACATAATGATTCAGTATCTATACATATTGCAAAATGACCACCACAATAAGTCTAGTTAATATCTATCACCATACATGGTTACAAAATCTTTTTTTCCCTTGGCGTGAGGACTTTTAAGATTTACTCTCTTAGCAACTTTCAAATATTCAGTGCACTATTAGCTATAGTCACCATGCTGCACCTTCCATCCCTGTGACTTAATTATTTTATAACTGGATGAAAATATACATTTTGATCCTAGAATTATTGTTTAAAGAGGCGTGCTCTTTGATGCCTCAGTTTATTACCATGGGGCAAAAGAACGGAAGTATGGAATTCAACATAGAAATCATCAATTTGATAAATTCTTAATGGCCATCTACATTTTGGTGACAACCCTGAGTTTCATAATAACGATTATATATAAAAAATTTCTTTTTTTATATATAATGAGGGTGCAGCGTAAGTGGGAATCCATGCCCTTGATTTAGGAAGACTGCAAATTATTGACATCGTTTTATTTTTGTAGATGTTGTAGAAAATTATAATCCTCTTACTGATGTGAATTTTAATATTATCAGGATATATACGTAGTCTTTGTGACACTGTACATATTCACTCCCCTGTTTTAGCACAAAAGTAGTACTTGAGGAACTTTCTGTGGAACAGTAGAAATTTTAAGTAACAACTATAGTTCAAGTATTAATAAAATATAAAATGTTTAAACATTTTCAAACAACTTTAAAACTTACCTTGTTTTAGAAATTTAGCAGATTGATAAGTGCCCTGAAGAAGCAAATATGTATTTAACTACTTAAATTGTTTACCAGGTCCGCCTTCTCCAGCAAGTTCTCCGGCATCCTTTCCAGAAGCATCCTGCAGCTGAGAGAGCAGGCTACTCTTCACCTACTCCCTCTTGGGCTAGAGATCTCAGAGTTAGCTGCTCATCTTAATTTGGAAAAAATAAATTAAAGGATACTTCTATCATTGAATTCAACATAGAATCATCAATTTGATAAATTCTTAATGACCATCTACATTTTGGTGACAACCCTGAATTTCATAATAACGATTATATATAAAAAATTTCTTAACCAAATAAACTGGATCTATTCTTTTAAACATCTTTCTGATCAGTTTTATTCTAATTAATAACTTTAATGGAATAATAAGGGGTTTTTGGTAAACTGTGAGTTATTCTCAATAACTAAAAATTTTTGATAATGTTTTATAATGAATTTGTAAGTAGTCATCTAATACTTACTATGTGCCCAGTACTTTGGGGCACATCTAATAAGTATAATAGTTTGTTGTGCTCCTAGAGCTTCTTTTTTGGTCTGTTATGCTAATTCTCAAACATTTACCAAAGTTAAGAGCGTAGTTTAATGAACCTCATTTACTATTCATTCAGCCAGCTTATTAATTATCAATGCATGACCAGTCTTCCTTCATCTGCACCCCTACACACTTCTTAACGTTCTTAGTATTTTAAAGAAATTCCCATTGTTTCATTTAATTTATAATATTTCTGTATACATCTCCAATCATTACTGATTTAAAATACATACACGCAATGTCATTATCACCTTAAGAGAATTAACAACTAATTCCTTAATGCATGAAATCAAATAGCCAGTGTTCAGTTTTTTCATATTGTTTTATGTTATCACCATCATTGTTTTATAGTTGCTTATTTGAATTTGGATCCCAAAAAGGACTGTACATTATAATAAGATGATATATCTCTTAATTTTCTTTGGTATCTTGGTAGAGACACATCTTTTTTTCTCACATTGTTTTGTTTTGTTTTGGTTGCAGAAACCAGGTTATTTATTCTTTAGCGATTCCCAGTCTGCATTTTGCTGATCGCATCTCTGTGGTCTTGTTTAACATGTTGCTGTGTCCCCTGTATTTCTGTGAATCTAGAGCTTGATTCAGGTTCAGATCTGATTTATTTGGTAGAAATACTTGCTATCAGGAGGCAAGTGTTGTGTTTGTCTATCAGGTCTCTTTATGTAATAGCAATAGTCATTGACAGTCATCACCTTGAGCCACCGATTCAGTAAGGTTGCAAATGATGATAATCTAATCCTGTCACTCATTTATTAGGACTCGTTCTAGAAAGGAAAACCTCCTATTATTCATTATTTGGTTATCCTGAGATACAGAAAGGCAAACTTGCGAGTGGGTTCCCAAGCATATGCTCTAAAGGCAAGCAGTGGGCTTGTTTATGTTAGTGTCAGTATGAACTCTTGAATTTAAGCATATTTTGTTTTATACAATTGCATTTATTACCCTTACTGATGTACAAAGTGTCCCACATTTGGCCAGTGAGATTTTATTCATAGTGGCTCCCTCGGACATGATCCTAGAAGTATTTGATAAGTTCCTTTTTTTTCTGGTGTGGTGAGAAGTCCCAGGTTCATCCTTCTATTTCTTGCCAGAGCACGGGAGTTAATTACTAGCAAAGTAAAAAAAGCAATATACCTGGTGCTAAAGAAGGAAAGAAAATGGAATCATATAAGATGCTCACTTAAAACCGCAAAAGGCAGAAAAAGAGTGGAAGACAAATACAGGAACAAAAACAAGGGCCACTAGTAGAACGCGGTGACAGACTTGGTATCCAACAATATCGGCCATCACTTTACACATCAGTGGTCTAAACACACCAATTAAAAGGCAGAAATTATCAGCATGCATCAAGACCTAGTAACTTTTATAGTTTCCCCTGTAAAGGAAGGGTGTGTTGTGGGGAGAGGCTAGGAGACCCGGCTGGGATCCAGCTCAGTGGGAGCTGGGCCAAGCACATCTTCAGGCTTGATTTCTTCTCTGAGTTAGGAACATATTTGAAGTGACTATTTTTGGGTCCTCGTGGAAGCCCATGACAACCACATCCCTCCCGCTCCCCTTCCCAGTGCCCAGGTCCTATTCTCTGAGTACCCTTCATCCAAATGATGGGTCTTAGTATCTCCTTGGTCAAGTTTCAGCTATGAATGATTTGACAAGGAATGAGTTTTTACTCCCCCGGGGGCCAAGGAGGTTCTCTTTTAGAAAATTTTCTTCTTCGATTTTTCTGAAAATTCTGAAAATTATGGAGGCGAAGGTGGAAAATCAATAAGACTTTAGAAGATGCAGGATTTTGAAAGCTCTTTTCAAAATACCAAGTAGATTCTAAAAAGTGTTGATATTGCACTAGATTTATACAGATAGTTCTAGAAATACCATCCTCAGGAAAAAAATTTAAACTTTTATTAATTTGATGCTTCGGAACATCATAAATGAACATAAAACATTTCAGTTAGCTTGGGAGGTGAGATAAACGCCACCAACGCGCATATCACAGGAAAGATATGTACATTTAGGCAGATATTGTAAACTCTGTTAGGTTAATGGTTATGAATGTGCTTGAGCAACAGTGAAATGTTTTATATTTTTAGTCTGCATACTTCAATATTTTATCTAAAATGACCAAGATATCACGAAAATAAAGTAGCAAAAACGCACTCCAGGTTAGAAATGATTGTACCGATCACACAAAGACATCTGGGTGTTTCCCTTAGGACACGTTGCCTCTTTTCTTCTGCAGGGCTCTCATCAGATCTGACATGAAATCCTGCTCCCCGCCTCCTCCCCCGCTGGGTGGTCCTGGGTTCTCTTGCCTCTTTGGGGGAACGGGAGGCCTCTTGGCGACAACGGGGGACGGCCTCTCGGATTCGGGGGCGAGGGAGGGTGGGGGCGGAGGAGGGGGCGGTAACGACCCCACATCCCCCGCAAACGCAAACGAAGGGGGAGGAGGAGGCACGAAGTCTGGTGGCCCGTCGTTAAAATCCGGGGGTGGCGGCGGCAGCTCTTCGTCTTCCACAGGTGGGGGCGGCGGGGGTGGCGGCAGAAAGTCATCGGGCGGGGCCGGAAAGCCGGTGCCCTTGGCCTTGTGGGGTATCACTGGGCTGCTACCGGTGTCTGAGGATCGTCGCACGGGAGGGGGCGGTGGCAGGCTGGACTTCGGAGAGTGATGGGCCCTGGGCGGTCCTGGGTCCTGGTTACCAAGGACTAGCTTCTTTTCCTTCAACAAAGCAACAACAGCATGAGTGCTGACACACAGCCACAGTGGAGATGACGTTTCCATTGACGTGTGCGGTCTCGCTGACCCAGGCAGTGTCTGCTCTGCGGGGAGCCCTGAGACCGCAAGGTCGTTCATGAGCTCATCTTTGCTCTGGGACCGAAGAATGACACCGAAGACCTTTAACAGTATCAGCTGGAGCGCTAATCTACCATGTCTCCTGTAAATGGAAGACTGCCCTATTCAAGCAGTTGCGTGTTATATTTAGACTATGTATGTATCGTCTCAGAATCCCTTGCTATCTTTAAAAGAGCTTTAGTGGGACAGAGTTTAGCTAGTTGAGAGGTTGCTTAAGAAACTCAAAAAGGAAGTGAACTGGCTCTGCCGGAATTCCCACGTAGGGCCTTGTTTCCCAAGAAAAGCCCCAAGGGTTGCAGGCCGGTGCAGCTCTAACATTTTTCTTGGTTTGCGTTGAGCTGGTAGTGAAGCTCAGTTGTCAGGAGCAGGTGTCTATGACTATTTTGCACTTGTACCACACCCTCAGTGGCAGGGAGTTGGTTAAGGAGTGTCCCCAAACCTTCCCCAAATCTCACATGCCCTACTGTGATTAGCGCCAAGAAGGTGAAAGGGGACAAGAAAACCAGAGCACTTCTCTCTGGGCTACAGGCGACCTCCGTGCGAGCCTCAGCATAAAGGCCGCTCGTCCGGCCTCAGTGCTCCCCTGCCTGCACGGAGGACAAAGGCGCCGTTTCCCAGGACTGCGGGCTTCTAGGGCGAGGCCAATTACGCGCTTCCTTCCCGCCGACATAACAGCTTCTGGGAAGGCTGTGGGTGGGTGGAACAGGAATGGGCACACCTGATGTGCAGCCTCAAGGATTTACCTTTTCTTAGCTATGGGAAAGCCAGCTGGCTAATTATAATCCTTATTATTATCGATGTCTCAAGGTTATGATAAGATCAAATGAGATAAATGCGAATGGTTCCAAAGAGGATAATCATCATGCGTGTGCTGTTGTTAGAAGCCAGAACACCAAACTTGGCCAAAGCTAACGAAAGTGTGGTTCTTCTGCCAACAGTAGAATAGATGATAATAAATTATATTTATATAGCGCAACTTCCCCAGAAATTTCAGCCAGCTGAATTGAATCCTTTTCTTTTAGTGAAAATTATCATTGCAGTTTTATTTCAGGAGGCTTTCATCTTATTTTTCTTTGCCTAATAATCTCTTTCCACTAAAGATTCCATTTAGAAGGGTTTTTTTTCCCCTATGAAAGTGCCTTATGATAGAATTTCTATTTTATTTAGTTTATTTGCTTAACATGATAAGCTAATTAACTGGTGACATATTTTAAAAAGTTTTCTGAACAGGCAGTTGGGGAATTGGTGTTCACACATGGCTAAGTGATTTCTATTCTGGGACCCTTTTTATCACTTTCAGCATTTTAAAATGTGTGTCTTCAGCTGGCACCACAGAAACCATGAAAATAATAAGAGCTGAAAGCACATTGCATGATGAGATTGTCAGAAATACAGCTTTTTAAAAAAGCATTTTCTTTTATTGATTCTAGAGAGAGGGGAGGGGAGGGAGAAAGACAGAGAAAGAAACATCGATGTGAGAGAAACACTGACCAAACCCACAACCCAGGTATGTGGCCTGAAGGGGAGTTGAACTGGCGATATTTGGATCTGCAGGACGAGAGCCAACCAACTGAACCTCGCCAGCCAGGGCAGACACACAATCTTTAATAGTTTACAGCGGTTTTCAAAAATCATAAGAAGTTCAATAAATATGAATTAGTTGTTTCCACCACTGGCTAACGGACAAAATGAAAGGTGGAAATGAAGTGAAAAAGTTCTGAAGGTGCAGTTATTTAAGGTTGTTTTGAACCACACATGGAAAATGTTCAAGGAAACTTGTATATAAACTGCAATGTTACCAACTGGGTTAGTAACTAAATTACAGCTTTTAGTTACAGTGTTTCGATAGATTGACGTGAATCCTCCTTAATCTTCTCTACTGAAAAAAGGAGTTACAGAGAATGTTATACCAATTTGGCTATGATTTTAAAATGTGTTTTCTTCTCCATCACCCTGATGATGTATGTAGAACATTAACAGAAAGATATAAAATGCACATTTTATAGTGAAATCCTTTCAATGGTAGTCCTCTGATCTGGTGCTGAGGCTCGGGAGGCATTCACTGCAGGGCTTCTGACTAACCGTTGCTCTCATGTATTCAGAAACAATAAGTAGAGATCTCCAGGGTTAAAACTCAGAGCCACTTTCCGAGGGAGCTAAACCCACTAGACCAGACCAGTAAGACCGCTCCAGTCAAATACAATACATGAAGCCAAATTAAATATAGTTACCAATCTTCAGCATTAAAATAAAAATCTTCCATTTTGCCGAAGCACTGTGATAACGGTTGGTTTTAGCTTTCCATTCTAGCCTATGTAATTTTCAATTAAAAAAATAAAGCAATTACCTACATGAAGTAAGAGTGACTTAGTTGCTGGAACTGTGTTTTCTCTTTTTCAAAGAGCGTTATTAGAGCACTGCTAACGGCTTGGCATGTGAGTTTACAGGTGACGGTTTGATGGGATCATGCTGGTCACTCCTTGGCCTACCTTGGCTGTGTCCACATGTCTCGGGGCTCCTTCGAGAACAGCACTCGCAGGGTGTGCGGCCTGGGGAATCTGACCATTGGCCTGGGCGGCGCCTGCTTTAAGTCCTGAGAAGGAGGAAGAGAGACAAGAAGAAATGGGGATATTTCAACACTTTTGAAAGTTCATCTGAAAAAAGGTAAAGCAGTTTATCTCTCCAGTGCAAAGGAAAGGGATTCATGGGCACAGTATAGTTAACTGGGGGCCTTATGAAAAATCTAAGGTTTTTATGTCAGGACTTCGTGAGGTTCAGCGAATGGTTCAGGAAAGCGTCCCCCAGAATCTGGATTAACTGAGGGGTGCAGGGGTGTCCAACCTGTGGCCTGTGGGCCATATGCAGCCCGGGATGGCTGTGCATGCGGCCCAACACAAAATCGTAAATTTACTTAAACCATTATGAGATTTTTTTTGTGTGTGTGTGATTACATGTTATAATGTATTTAATGTGTGGCCTAAAGCAACTCTTCTTCTTCTAGTGTGGCCCAGAGACACCAAAAGGTTGGACACCCCTGGTAGAGAATAGTATGTTCTGCTTTTAAACACTTTTCAGTCATTGGAGAATAAACCTTGAAAACCTCTTTAAAAAATTCCTGTAGTTGAAATATACCTGGTTTCATACCCTGCTGTATATAGGAACAACTTTTGAACATTGTCCTCGACAAAAAGTACCTTGGGCACAAAAGTTGTAGTGGGAATGGAGCAAAACGTGCAGCCTTCACTGAAATGCAGCCCCCCCCACCAACCGCAATTCTTAGCCCATGTGGTTTATGCAGGGCTGATCCCAGCACTCAACCTGGCAACTAAGAAGGTGGCATTTTCTTGGGCAAAGCGAGATGGCTTAGGAACGAGCATGAAACAGAGCCCTTCCTGGGGCTTTTTTAGAGATGAGAATCTTTGAACTAAGATTTTTGCTGTGTGAAAAAATGAGCCTGGAGAGACAGTGGCAGTCCTTGTCACCTCATGGGGACAGTGCTTAAGAAAGAAACAGGATCTTGATGACATCACTCAACCCCTGGATCCTGCTGTGCCCAAAAGAACCCTGCCCCTGGACTTCCCAGTTTTGTGTGTTAATAAATCTCTTCCCCTCACTTTTTGTTGCCTAAAGTACACTGAGTTGGATTTCCATCAATTGCCTTATAAAGAGTCCTGATTAAAAATAGTTGCTAATGTCATTTAATAAGTACGAAAAAGCCTCCAGACTGTTGCCTAATATGAAAGAAGATTGTCATTTATCGCGAATCAATGACTCGTTGTTAAGCACTCTGGATGCAGAACAATGCCTCTGTGTTTTTTCAGTTGGGCGACCAGAGCGGAAACACATGGATCCCATGTGGTTGATGCCTCTCAACCAGCGCCCTTGCACCATGTGGACATGTTTCCCCAGGACTCTGGTTCAACTGAATAAAGAAGAGAGGACAGGGAAAGAGGAAGGGGAGGAGGCGGGCAGAAAGGGATTCCCGAGTCCCAGAGGAAAGGAGCCAGCTGAGGCCGGGGAGGCACTGGACAGAGGGCACCCGGGCGTCCTGCCTCCAGCCCACTCGGGCGATTCCACTGCGTGTTCTCCCCAGGTGCGGCCAGGGCAGCTCCACATCCACCTCGGCCCCAGCTCCTGTCCCGAGCTGCCGTGTGCGGTTCTAAGGTCCAGGGGATCACCCCCCGGTGAGGGGACCCCACTCTGCAGGCCAGTGACTCAGGGGGGCGGCTGTTGGGGAAAGAAGGGGGTTCCCTGACTAGCGCTCGAAACAGGGCGAGGTTCAAGTATGCGCAGTCAGCTAGTAACTCCTCTGATCCCGATGAACATTTTTTTAAACATTACTCTTGAAGTTCACCTTCAGTTTTCTGTGTGGGGGTGGGGTGTTGGAAGGAACACATAGCACGATTTGCACCAGGCCCTTTGGATGGACACGGGTCCCTGCAGCATTTTCTGAGGGCCCTGCTGGTTTTGTGCAATGAGTTCAGGTAAAGAGAAAGGCTTCGATAATTGTATTTGGCTATTAGAGCTGAACTTTAAAAGAGCGTCATTTCAAGCAGGTCTTTGTTGCCAAGATGCGATTGCGGTCACCGTGTGTATGTATGTGTGTATCTACCGAGTAGACTGAACTTCACCTACTATTTGAAAGTGGCGTTACTTCCTTCCAAACTCATCTTCAGTTCCTTCCATGCTAGTCAGTAATGTACAGCTTAAAGTCCTACGTGGCCAGTGCTCATGGCAATCAATTCTAAGATATAAACTCAAAGAAGGTTTAAATTGAGGATTTTTTTCTGGTTAGATGCTCACTGAAGCATTTTCATGAATAAGCAGGGGGGCTTGCAGTGTGGTTTATTTTTAAAATACCGTGTTTGTTCCTGGTTCTACAGCAGCACCAACATGGGTTAATTCTCCATCTACTAAGGGATATTCCGTCGTGTACAAGATCCCCCTTTTCAATCGGTGGAAATCTCATCTGCGTGCTACAATGGTGTTCTTCAGAAATTGGTTTTAAGCAATCATCGAGAAGGAATGGAGCTAACGTTTATTGTGCGTTTAGTATTAATGACACTAACTACATTAGTTTACTTAATCTTCAGAGGGACCCAGTAAGGTATTAAATCATTTGTTGTCCCAACCATCTTGGAATTACAGCTGAGTGTCTATTATCTGCCAGGCATTGCACCTGGTGCTGGGGAACCCACAATATACAGGACCTCACGGTCCCTGCCTTTGTGATTTCCATCAGAGTCTAAACTAACGACCACAAAGGACAATTCATTTGAGACCTGAGGAACGTAGGGCATCTGTGGAGCCTCTGAGAAAGGATGGTGCTGGGGGCTTTGTGGAACTGGGAAAAAGCAAATGGTACGCGTGGTATGATCAGGAAGACAAGGGCTGAGAAGGAGGCAAGAGAGATGAGCGAATCTATATTATGCAACTAAGGATTTGAGACTTTATCTGAGAGCAGTGGGAAGCTTCCAGAGGGCTTTCGGTAGCGGAAGGGGACACCTAGGGGGAGAAGCCTGCAAACACAGGCTTAGCTGGAGGCCAACTCAACTCAACCAGTGCGTGAAGACAAGTGAAAGACCACGGTGGCTTCGATTTGATGGCAGTAGAGGTGAAAAGACAAGGACAGCTTTGACCAATATTTAGAAGGTAGAATCTACAGGATTTAGGGGTGACTGGATTTGAGGGTGAGTGAGCTTTTATTGCACGTGTCCTGCATGAGCAATTGGGCAGAAGACGGTATTATTTACAGAACTAGAGATCAACAATGGCGGAGCAGGTTCGGCGGGTAAGATGATGAGATCCGTTTTACAGGCATTGGGTTTGAGCTGTCTGTGACATATCCAAGTGAAGTCATTGAACAGGATGTTAAATACATCTGTTTGGAGGTCAACAGAGAAGGCTGTACCGATTGTATGTTTATAGGTGGTCAGCACATAGATGGTGCTGAGAGTGAATCAAATCACTTAGGGAGACTGTGTAGAATGAGAAGAGGGTTAGGATTGACTGGGCCTTGGGTAATTTAAAATGGGAAGGAAGAACAGTTAGTAGGGGAGGATAGAAAAGAACAGTCAGAGAAGGGTGGGGTGGGGTGGGGCCTGGAGTGTGATTTTGTTTTTTTTTTATTGTATTTATTTATTTTTAGAGAGAGGAAGGGAGGGAGAGGAACATCAATGTGTGGTTGCCTCTCACGTGCCCCCTACTGGGGACCTGGCCTGCATCCCAGGCATGTGTCCTGACTGGGAATCGAACCAGCTACCCTTTGGTTTGCAGGCCGGCACTCAGTCCAACTCCAGCCACGGTTGGAGTGTGATACCTTGAAAGCCAACAGAGGAGATTGTTTGAAGGAGGAGTGGTCAACTGTGTTGATGTTGCTGAAAGGTCAGGTAAGAAGAAGGGTTGCCAATGTTTGGATTTAGCAACATAGAGGTCACTGGTGATACTAACAAGAACATTTTCCATGGGGTAACAGAGGCTGACCCTGACTGGAGCGGGTGGAGGAGTGAGTGGGAAGCACAAGAGTGAAGCAGAAAGCAGCGAATATGGCCCACCCTTTGGAACAGTTTGGCTCCCAGGCGGGGCAGTAGCTGGAGGGGGATGTGGCATCCTAGGATTGTTCTAAAATTTGTTTGTTTGAAGAAGGGAGCCATGATGATGATAAGAACCCGGTAGAGCAGGAGAGAAAGTAGGAGAGAGACAGGAGAGAAAGGTGTGATTGTCTCGGGTTCCTGGCACAGGACTGCTAAAACCCTTGTTATCTACCAAGTGACCTCAATGTCTTTGTTGTTCATGAGCCCCTAGGGTCACATCTGAGTTTATGCTAATCCCGTGGCTCAGGATGGGGGCTGCTCACTAGAAAGACCCCAAACTCTGGGGAGTTAAAGGGGTTGGGGATTGAAGACCTTAGCCTCTGGGGAGTTCAGTGGAGCTGAGGATTGAATTCAGTCATGTGGCCCGTGATTCAATTAATCATGCCTGTGAAATGAAATACCAATAAAAAAATCAGGGAGGGCGATGCACCCCAATTCCCCAGGAAGAGTACATGGAAGCTCTATACCTAGGACCAGCCTGGATCTCATCCTATGTGTCTCTTGATCCGGCTGATCCTGACTGATATCTTTCATAATAAAACTGTAGTCATTAGAATAGCATTTTCATGAGTTCCGTGAGTCATTCCAACAAACTGTTGCATCTGAGAGGGTCATGGGAACTGCCAAATTTGTAGCCAAGAGTTCAAAAGTGTGGATGGCCTGGGGGCTCCTGGAGTGTGACTGGCATCTGAAGGAAGGACAGCCTTGTTGGAGACCGTGTCCTCAGCCTGCGGGGTCAGAGCTGTACCACAGTAGGCCAGGCACTGTCAGAACAGGGGACCAGGGCATGCGTGGAAGAGTTGCCTTGTTAGGGGTAACATAAGGGACTCAGCCAGGATGGGTACAGATTCAGGTGAGTTGTTGGGTTTAGTGGTGGGAAGTTAAAGGAGGTCTCTTTTGATGGTTCCATTTTCTCTGAGGAGAGTAAAGGAGTTGGGGGCTGGAAGTCTGAGGAGAGTGAAGAACATATAAAACATCTAGGGAAAGTGGAAGAGTACATTGACGTGTTTCTTCAACATTATTGACATTCGGGACTGGGAAATGTTTTGTGTGTGAGTGGTCTTGTGCATTGTAGGAGACGCAGCATCCCTCCCCGCTGTCCATTAGATGACACTAGCGTCCCCCGAGGCGTGGCACCAGGTATGTCTTCGGACATTGCCGATGTTCTCTGGGGGGCAGGTCAGAGAACATTGGTCTAGAGAAACGTAGTAAGACTGACAGGCAGTGTTAGGGCCCATTTGTGGCTGATGCCCACAAGTCTGTGGTGGAATCAATGTCTAGTGTAGGTTGAGCCCCCCCACCCCCGGGGGAAAGGATGTCTCAATCCCTATCCCCACCCAGAGCAGCCTTCCTCCTCCTCCCCTCCTATTCTCGCCCTCAGCATTTCCCAGGGCATTCACCTCTGGGTGAAGGACAGCCATTTTGTCCTCTTCCTTTCTTCCTCCATCCCATCCGCCTCTGCCGCTCCCTTCTCTTCCTCCTCTTTTCTTTAGTGACTGGTGTCGCAGTGCCTTTGACCGACCGAGCCTTAGGGAGGAGCGGCGTCCATTCTAGGCTTTGAGTTTACACCACAAACTATAGTTTATTCTACCAGAGAGCCTTGAATGAGGAATTATGTACGTTAGCCCAGCTAATCAAAATGCGGAATTCTACTTTCGCGTTCCTGGTGTGTATAACCCTTTTCCTTGGGAGCTTCCCAGGAGGAATGCCTACAGCTGGATCTCGGACCTGCGGGTGCCCTCTCATAACAGCATCTCGCAACACCCTCAGATGCCCCACGACCACTGACTTAAATGCATGGCTGGCAGCCTTAAGGCCTTGGCAGGGAGACCACTCCATTTCCACCCCAAGTGGGACTTGGGTGCAAGTCAAAAGGGGACTAGCTTCAACTCTGATGGGCCACCCCGCCTTAGCGTCAGACTCTGCAGGCCTGAGGGCCCGTCCTCCACAAGGCTGCCCTTACTTCAGTGTCAGTCACCTCCACTTCTGCCCAGCCCTCCACAAGTTCAGGGATTCCCAGGACCCCCTCAGGTTCAACAGCTTACTAAAATGACTCATAGCACTCGGGAACATGCTGCACTTACAGTTAGTTACAGTTTCATTATAAAGGATTCACGCAGGGCACAGCCTGGGAGGGTCCCTGTGGGGTCAGGGCCCAGCCCCCTCCTGGCACATCGATATGTTTGACACCCAGGAAGCTCCCCCGCAGGCTTCAGTGTCTGGAGTTTCCACTGGGGCTTCATCACATGCGCACGATTGACACAATCACTGGCCGTGTGACCAAGGTCAAATTCCAGAGCACCTCCTGTTGCTGGAGCTCAGACAACTGAAGGTTTTAACCTTCTGATTAGGTGCTTGGTCTTGTTGGTGACCAGCCCCCACCCGAAAACCCACCTCGAGTCACCTCTTAGCATAACAAAGACATTCAGAAAATCTCACGGGCTATTGAAGGCGTGTCAGAAACTGAGGCCAAAGACCAGATATAATCTTTACTGAACCACAGAAGGCGGGGCGGGCAGGTTGTGATCTGAATGTACCCAACTTATGCCAGAGACGAATCTCCCGAACACCTGAATGTGGCTCTTGCTCCCTGATGGACCTAAGCACCTCCTGACAGGTCCCCCAAACCTGTCTAGGCAACTGTGACTGTGCCGCACGCCAGTTGCTTAGCTCTGGGCAGCGGCCGGCACCCTCGACGGGCCCCAGTCACTCCAAAATGCTTCAGCTCATAATCAAATAGCTGGTGTGTCAGCCAGATAAGAGGCAGAGGGATGCTCGTGTGAAATAACTAGAAAAAATTACAAGGCTTGGTAAGAGACACAACTATTTACTAAAGTAAAGTGATCCTGATTTCAGAGAAAAATAGTAAAAAAACCAAGGCTTTTTGGCTGCCTGGAAAGGAAAGGGGTCTTAGAATTACCCCAAGGTCAGAGAACTGGGAACCTGTGGCTCACCCTCAGTGAGGGAGAGTCCAGGCCACAGGGTGTGCCCCAGAAAGAGGCCAGTGGTCTCGACTGGAAAGGGGACTGATGCCCCTGAGAGAAACACCCCAAGATCCCTGGTCCCGAAGAGTGGCCCCATCTTGGGAAACGGAGATGTGACACTCCAGGAATTTCAAGTGGTGTTTCACCTCTAAGTTGAAGAATGATAAAATTAGGATTCCTTCTAGGGTCACTGAAACCCAGCTCCCAATCAGTCTCAGCAAACTTTTATTTACTAACTCTACAAATATTTACTGTATCCCAGGCTCGTAAACCCCAGAAGCACAGCGTGGAGCACGCAGAAATGACTTCGGTCCTTTTGAGACTTAGAGTCTGGTGGAGAACACAGCCAGTGAACAAATGAATGAACACCCAAAATTACAAATTATGGAAAGGGCTCTGCAGAAAAGGACTTGGCTAAACACGTCCAGGAAACTCACAGTTCACAGGGCAGCCAGACTGGACACACCAGATTAAGGTGTCTTTTAAATGTTGGGTCAAGTTGACCTCCCTGCAGCTTCCACACTTTCACGCTGGTTTCACCCTTTGAAAAAGCAGCAAAGAGCATCAGTGCCGGCTTTTGCTGTGACCAGCCTTGAACACTGGGGAACGATGACCGGACCGGACTCTTCTGCCACAAACGGTTGGTTCCAGTTTTTTTCAACCGTTATTTATCATAAAGATAAATGTGTTTGGATTACAGCTCAGCCACTGAGAAGGTGCTAGATCTAGTTTCTCCCAGCTTCAGTTTTCTCATCTGTGGCGTGGGGGCAATAATTTATACTTTGTAGGGCTGTCGTAAGAGCCAGAAACTATGTGACACGGCACATGGTACCGATTCACCCCTCAATGTCCTGTCCTCCTTAGCAACACAAGCAAGTAGCTGTCATGCTACCTTTAAAATGGGATGCCCAGCATTGGGTACAAGGCTCTGGTCGTGACGTTAATGAGGCAAAACATCAGGGAACGATCTTGTCTTTGGTGTGGGCAGCGGGCTGGGAACTAGCAAAGTCTCGGACCAATAGAACATTCCTACTCTGATGAGACACAGCTCCCTACCCGCTCACCCAAGCTGGTGATCAGCATCTCATCCACAAGCACGTCATGGAAAAGGGTCAAAGCTTTGCTAAAAGTCACTTATAAAGACACAGGTACGGGTGTGCATATGTGTAGATCTTGAGCCTGACTGTCAGAAGGGAAATGGATTCCGTACTGTCTACAAAGTTCCGTTTTTATAGAGCATGTTGGGTAAATTTGAGCACGAGCTCTAAGCTTGAGCCGGTGTCAGGGTTTCTGCTCTGTGTGGTACCTGTAGAAGGCGGAGCTGGCGTGGCTGCGTTGACAGTGCCCATGTTTGTCCACCGAGAGGCCAGCCCGGCCCTGGCCATGGCCCGCTGATAGTTATCATAGAGAGTCTTTCCGTACTAGGGGGAAAACACAAAAGAAGCAAGAATGTCACCTGTTTTTCCTGGGTTCTGCTCTCCATTGCAATATACATGTTGAGAGAAAAAAGTACTTCCTGACTCCTCCTTTTACTCTTTTCCCAAGTTGTTTTTTAAATACAGTGGACCTTGAACAATACAGGTTTGAACTGTGTGGGTCCACTTATATATGGATTTTTTTCAACAAATGCTGTAAATGTGTTTTTTCCTTCCTTATGATTTTCTTAATACCATTTTTTTTTTTTGGTCTAGCTTTAGTATAAGAGTACAGTATATAATGCATATACCATAAAATATGTTGCCATTGGCTGTTTATGTTATTGGTAATTTCAGTCACCAGGTAGGCTATTAGCAAAGTTTCTGGGGAGTCAGAATTTAGCTCAAGGTTTCGACTGTGTGGGGGTCAGCACTTCTAACCCCAGGGTCGTTTAAGGGCCAGTGGTATCCGTATTTCAATAACAAATTCACAAACTGTTTCTTCATGTGTTAAATAATTTTCCAGATTAGCAGAGACAGTTAATACTTTTAGCTAGATATTAGAGGAGAGCTTTAGCCATGTAATTCTGATTACATATGTCTTTATA
Source organism: Mormoops blainvillei (assembly GCA_004026545.1). Classification (NCBI taxonomy): domain Eukaryota; kingdom Metazoa; phylum Chordata; class Mammalia; order Chiroptera; family Mormoopidae; genus Mormoops; species Mormoops blainvillei. The sequence continues at coordinate 18,676 of PVJD01008994.1, forward strand.
TAATTCTACACCTCATGCATGTAATCACACCTCATGATTCTTAATTACACACTGCATTTGCGATGCTCTCCATGAGCAAATAAAGACCTGGAAAGTCTCGTGAAAGTGAACCCTTGATTCTCAGGTCATTGGAGAGGTCCATGTTTCTATCCCTCTCACCTATTTAAAAAACCCAATGGGCAAATAAATAAGATCATATCAGTGGCATCAACCCATTAATAGCATGGACCTATTAAGTGTTAGTCAACTGTTTCACATGGGGCATAAAGACTGGACCCAGCCAGGAAGCTGGTCGGCAAATTCCAGTTCCAGGTAGGTAGGAGTCCAAACGCTCGCTCACCTTTGCGATCCTTATTCCTGTGACCCACTGGTTTAGCGCTCTTTCATCATCACAGCAGAGATACTTGATGTACTGGGACTCCTTCTGAATTTGGGGATGCTAAAAAGAAAAGCATTTCAAAGGCTCTTGGTAAACTCTTTATTCATTAGTGGCTTTCAAACAAATTTCTTTAGAACTTTGAATTGAATTTATCGGGGCGACATTGGTTAATAAAATTATATAGGTTTCAGGTATACAATTCTATAAATTATATAGGTTTCAGGTATGCAATTCTATAATATTTCAAAAAATGTTAAAACTCTAACAATGTATGTGATTTCCTGAGATGGTGGCCAGAATTATTGGGAGCAATTCTAGGATTAAGAAAAGGGATACTTACAAAATGGGCTACGGTCGGAAAGACTGAAGAAATCTGGGACGTGATTTATTATAAGCACTTCTTACTATACTATCAATAATAATTTTCATTTCTGCTTTTTCAACTTTTGCAAGCTTTCACACCTATCGTGTTCCTACCCCCACAAGAAATCTGAGTCATTTCTCCATTTTTCAGATTAGAGAATTTACCTGATGTAATTCTTATGTCACAGAATTAGCTTTTGGGACTCCCAGTCAATCCTAAGGTTATTTCTGCTACCAGGAAATATCCTTCCTTAACTGTCATCTCCTGTCCAAATGGGCCATTTTGACCTTGGGATAGATGACCCGGAGAAGCAATAATTCTGTCTAGTCTCAATGGCAGTGACTTTGGGTGTTGCACCAGGAATCATCTAGGCCTTCCCAGAGCTCACGGTCAGGGAGAACAGTGATGTGGGCACACCCGAAGGGAAAGAGAGACACAGGCCCCTGGTCATACAGGTCACCCGGCACTGATCTTCCTGGTTCCTCACTGCCTTTGTTGTTTCTGTTTTGTGCCTCGGGTGGCCTGTGTGCTCCATGAGAGTGGGAATCATGTCTGCATTCACTGCTGAGGACCTCGGAGCTTACCACATGACACGGTACATGGTCAGTACTCCAGTCCAGAGGTGGAAATGATTGTTAAAAGCAATAAAGAGCTGCACGAATTCCTGTTCAGCCAGAAGTCTTATGGCCATCAGGCCAGGGGCAAGCAACCAAATCTAGGCTCTAAGGTGTGTGCCATGTGAATTTTCGTGGGTCATTGTAGTTTTTCATTTAGCTTTACGACGTAGAGAAATACTTTCCAACCACAACCTTTGTGTGTGTGTGTGTCCACACACCTGCTACCACCTTTTCCTTCTTCCCCGAGCTCTCAGAGGAGCTCGTTACTCCTGCCTTAGGATAAGCATGCCATGGCTGGTGGTGCTGCCAGCGAGGCGCAATGCTGGGAGCGCCGGGAGCCCCCTCCCGTGGGCAGGAAGGGGCGAAGCCGTCTGCTTCCCTCGGGGTATTGCACAGGCCTCCCCACTTCACTTTTGCTTTTGGCTTAATCATCAGCCTTCCAGGAAATGGCTATTTTCAAAGTCGATCTAAGCCGAGGGCACTGTGCCTTGAACTTCAGTTTGAATCCGAGAAGCAGCATCTGGACTGGCCAGTCACCTTGCTGATCTACCTGATGACCCAGCCGCAAGAGTCAGTGTGTTGCTGTCAGTGCCCGGAACGAATAACAAGACCCGCAGAGACTCAGAGCTTGATGAAAGGTCAGTGATTTCTGGTTTTACGAATGAGGAAACGGAGGTGCAGGGAAGTTACTATGAATTTTAGCCCACGGCCCTGTAGAATCTTGGGATCTCTTGTCCTACCCCCTAGAATTTATGCATTTATGTATGTCAAGCTATTAAGCCAAAATTCCAGACTCTAAAGACTCCTCAGAAAAATTCAGAAATTATAAAGAATTCCTGCTTTTGGCCTTTGAGCCAATTGAAGATAGTCTATCTTTATACTTTCATCTTTATATAAACTGCTTGCTTTATGAAGGTCTCTTGGCCCTCAGAATTTGTGTCAGTGTCACTCGAAGAACAGTCAGTTCCTATTTCTTTAGGTACAATAGGTTTTCCTCTGTCCTGAGCGCAGTTAGGTTCCTGAATGTTGACTGTAGTTTTCCATTTGGGCCGGCAGATGGCAGCAAACACCTTTGAATGTGTTTTGAATGTGTAACAACACATTGGGGTTCAATGCTCCCTCATTAATCTGAATAGATTTTATTTGTATAAATGTTACTCCAACTAAGCATCCTCTTTGGAGTTCCTTAAAATTGAAACTGTCTCAGATAGCAACTCGGATAATGTGGCCCAACAGCAAAAAAGGATTTGTTACATTAATTAATCAGGTTATAATGATGAAAAATACACTAAACTGAGGATTTATTCCCTGAATGGAACATGACATTCCACAAATGCCTGAAATACTCCCTTCAGCGATAAAACTCACAAAACCAACCAAAGTCCTTCTCTTTCAGTGCCAGAAACACAGTTCCCCAATTTACAACCACCTTCTTGTTCTGACTGTCATGTAAGAAGGGTAAACACGGGTCTTTTCAGCAATTTAATGTCTATAATGGTTCTTAGGAAGTAGTATTTTTTTTGTTTTTTTTTTAAATTTCAAAGTTGACCTTGTTCCCTTGGCCTTGCTATCTTAAAAATCTGGGGTTATGTATGTATTTCTTTGGTGCCTGTCACGTGAGAGCCAGGTTCCCAGGAGCAGACGGTAAGGGGCGCTGAGCTCGCAGTGAAAGGCACAGAGCAAAGGTCTGTGGAGAGGCATCCACTTAAACAGCACACTAAATGCTTTTGTCCAAGTAGAGTAAAATGTAGACCTTCCCTTAAACATACGGCTTCTGAGCATAAAACAGAGTAAAGAACTCTTGGACTTTAGTTTTAACAGTGGCTCCTGCTATGAAGACGAGGCAGGTGTACAGATCTTGCTTCCTTCTCTCCAGCATTCGTAGGGCGAGTCTCACTGATTTCCTTACACCATGTGTGTACTATGAACCTGTATATCAGAATTAAGCATCAGATGAGCTTGAAGGTTTCTTGCAATCCTCAGGTTTTATGGTTCTACGATGAGCTACTGTGGGCACCAGGCTCCTTCGTGGCTCCCTTGCTAACCCAGAAACCCTCTTGGCTCCCCGGACATCACACAGCAAGTCACTGTGCTGGTTCTCCAGTCATGTCTTGGGACCTCGCCAAAGGGTTACTGCCTAACTGGGCCTTTTGTTGAAAAATCATTTGCGAAGCGGTTTAAGGGAAAACGCTGGTTCAGTACTGCTGGTCAGACTCTTCTGCAATTGGCTTGGCTGTTCCTGACCATAAAAAGAGAGAAGCTCAGAGCAGAACATGGAGGTCACGGCAATTGCAGAACGTTACCGTTAAAAGGGAACTTACAGGTCCCCTAAACTTACAAACGAGGAAACCAAGGGCCAGGAGGATAACCATTTGTCCAAGTCCAAGGAGAGTGGCAGAACTGTAACTAGAACTGAGGACCCCGCATTCAACAAATACCTCTGGGTGCCGGGAAATATACCAACCCCTGAGTAAATAACGATGCGTGAGAGAGGCTCACTCAGTAGGTAGGAGGGGGCGCCTGGGGTGGTTGTAAAGTAATCAAATGCATGATTACTTTATGACACGGTGAATTTCATAGTAAAAGTTGAAGGGGGAGAAGCGCTCTTTGGAAGAAGTGGTAGGGAGCTGTAGTTCATGTAAGGGACACCTAGAAAGTCGGTGTGGCTAAGGCCTGGGAGCCATGGAAAGGAGAGACAGAAAATAAGCCACACAGAAGTCAGAGTCCAGGGCCTTGTGTCAGACTGGCATCTGGGCTTGTCCTCTAGGCAGCGGGTCAGCAGACATGTTAAAACAGCAGAGGAATACAGGCAGAACTGGCGGCTCTGTGGAAGGTGAACGGGAGAGAAGAGGAAGAATGGACAGAGAGAGGAGCGCTGAGTGAGAGATGTCTCTGATGGAGAATCAGAACTTGATGATGGGCGGGACGAGAAAGGGAAGAGAAGGGACTTCAAGGATGATTTCTTTATTTCTAGCTTGGAGAAGTAGGTGGGTACTTTGGGTTTAATTGTGTTCCCTCCAAAGATATGCTGAAGCCCGAAATGGAATCTTTGTTGATTGGCGTCCTTGTAAGAGGAGGAGCAAAGGCACAGACACGGACGGAAGAGGGCCAGGTGCTCCCGGAGGCAGAGATGAGCGGAACGCAGCAGCGGCGACCCCAGGAATGTCAAGGATCGCTGGAAATTGCCAGAAGCTGGGAGATAGGTACTGAACTCATTTTCCCCTCAGGGCCCTTCAGAAGGAACCAGCCCTGCTGACGTCTTGATTTTGAACTTTTGGCTTCCTGAACTGTGAGAGAATACATTTCTGTTTTTTAAGTCACCTAGTTTGTTGCACTTGGCTACGGCAGCCCCTGGACCCTGATCTAGTGGGCGATGGCACCATTCGTCTTGAGGGGTACTGCGGAATGAAGGGGTTGGTGAGGGTGGAGAGAGGCCTGACCGTAGGACAGGTTACGGTCACAAGGCCAGGACTCAAATTCCGATCTTTCGGATAGAGCCCTCTGTGGACTGTCATGATCAGCGAGCTCATACTAAATAAAACCTTCCGGGCTGGACATCCAGCCAGTGTATGTCCCTCATGTACTCTCTTAGCCTGCTTCTTCACAGCTTGGATTCCTTTTGAAAGGTATGTAGGTGTTCTTTGAATTCTGTAAATCTGCTTATCCTAATGAAATCTTTGAATATCAAGAATAAAAAAAAGTATTGATTGATTTGTGTCTTTTTTAGAGAGAGAGGAAGGAACAATTTTTTTTTTCCTAGTGGACAGAAAGGGAAATAAGTGACCGACATGTTCATAAACAAATAAAGTTCTCCAAACCATGACAGAGCCACATACTCAGCAAATTAATAACAACTCTCAATATTTTGGGAAGGAACCGATAAACGTGCAAAAAAACAAAATGAGTAGAGTGTCTGCATGTGAAGAAATGGGCCTGCGGACAGAACTGCTCATTGTCCTGAGAAGAAAGGAAATACCCGCCCTGCCAGGGCTGCTCCTGACTCTCGTGGGGTCCAAGCCCCCTCATGCCTGCTGGCTTCTCCTCTTCGGATCTCCTCCCTTGGTGGGGAGGCCCCAGCTCTTTCCTGAAGACATGGGCCTTGGATATGACGGCTTTAGAAATTCTAGTCCGATGACCTGGGTCTTGGCATTGCCATTCTCAGTGACACCCAGGATAAGCTGTGTCCCAGTCTTATAATTCATCTCAAGCTATGACTCTAGGACCTGGTCCCAACTGTGTGGGTCAGCAGCAGAAACTGAGTCTGTTCACTGTGTCTAAGGTTCCATCTTGGGGACTTCGAGGTCTGAAATCGTGTCTTTCTCCTGCTAGACATCCCGCTGCAGCCTCTGGCAGTGGCCCTGGGGTTGGGCCTTTGCTCCTTCTGACAGCTCCCATCCTGTTTGTCCGCTTGGAAGGGCATTTCATTACCAGTTAAACATCGCTGGACTGTTGAGGCTTAGAGGTAGGACGCTTTCTAATGCTCTGAGTACAAAACCTGACTGTGTTTGGGAAGAACGAAGAATTCTGGGTCCCGTCCTTAAAGCACTTGGATTCCGCGGGTCCGGGCCCTAGCATTTGTGTTTCTAACAGGCCTCTCCTGACTGATTCAACCAGTTCACTGACTAGCATTTCAAAACCTCTCTCCAGACCCTTCTCTCTACTTGAGAGATGTGGGCAATGTTTCAGAGATGAGGTGCATAGAAACGAGAACCTCCACTGGGTAATTTCTCAGGGTCTCAGGATTCCAATCGAGGGCCGTGGGGTCGGAGAGGAACACTAAAGACATAGTTCAAGGGTGCTGGCAGCGGGGTGTACGGTGGGTAAGACAAGGTATTTCCTTTCCTAGTAAACAGTGTCTGAGAGAGTGGCGACCTCTGAGCCACCACCTGGTTTCTCATCCTGGCTCCGGCTCCACATCTGTGAACCCGGGAGAGTCATGGCTCTCAACTCGTAAGGCTGACAAAAGGATTAAATGAGTTAATATAATGCATACTTAAAACATGCATTCTAGATGCTATATAAGCGTCTGCCATCATTCTCATTACCCTTTTTATGCCAGAACAGAGAAGGAAGTGCAGGAACCTGAAGCTGGTGGGGCATTCTCTTCCTCCCTCTCTTCCTTCTGAGCCCTGGCCCCAGTGGGCCCCCACTTCAAGGGGCTTGTTCTCATTCCCAGGACGATCCCCTTCAGGTAATTCTCATTTGCTCATTTTACTCACACCTTTTGGTCTGAGGCCACTCCCTCGGAGAGCCATTCCATGGCCACCCCGCCCGAAGAATTGCTGGCCCCAGTCCCGGCACGTCCGTCCCCTACCCTGCTTCATATCCACAGCCTTACTATTCCCTGACATCACATTACTTTTTTTTGTGTGTGCGTGCTTATTGCCATTTCCCTCACACTGCATGTAAACTCCGCGAGGCCAGGGATTATTGTGCATTCCGTTCCCTTCTGCATCCCCAGTTCCTGCGGGAGTGCCTGGCAGGTAGCTGGCATTCCATAAACTCTGGGTCAGTGAGCGAATGGATGAATCTTGCTCTCTCTTGTCCCCCAGTCCCGCAACAGCCATTACCCTGGGACTGCTCTGTCTAGGGCAGGCTGCTCACTGCTGACGCGCGTGGGCAGCTTCTCCTTCGTCATGGGGCTGCCTTGTGCACGGCAGCATAGTTAGCAGCATACAGGGGCTCTGCCCGTCAGATGTGAGCAGAGACCCCCAACTCCGGGTCAAGTCAAACAAAGATGTCTCCACTCCAGATGTTGCTAAAGGCCTCCTGGGGGGTCAAAATGCCCGTGGTTGAGAAACGCTAGGGGAGTGTCAGACTGATTGAGCTACTTACTATAGTGGTTGTTGTTATTAGTATCTGTATTGATGCTAAGCAATGACAAAGAGGACTATGAAGGCCTCAGTGAAAACCACACATTATCCCGAGTCCTCCATGTCAACCAGTTATTTGATGATGACAATAATAATAATAAATAACAGTAAATATGCAGGGAGGGGTCACTTAGAAGTCAAAATTATTAAAAAAGATTGAGCCCAATTATTGTATTTGACTAAAGAAAAAACCAAAAGCTATCCAGAAAAAAGTTTTTTCCCTATTTTTTTGTATTTTCTGTATTTTTATAGGAAATCTGGTCAACTTCCCAATTTCTAAAAACTTCTTACAATGGAGTTAGATTCCAATAAATAAAGATCTGAAAATTTTATTGAGTATTATCAATAAAATTGTGTATAAATTTTGTTCAAAATGTAGAGTTTCCATTTTCATAAGTGATGAAGAAGACCAGGCAGATTCATTTTACTTATTTTTCTTTTTCTTTTTTGAATTGAAATTATTGGGGTGACACTGGTTAATAAAATTATATAAGTTTCAAGTGTACAATTCTATAATGCGTCATCTATATATTGTACTGTGTGTCCCCCCGCCCCCATCAAGTCTCCTTCCATCACCACCTTCCCCGCTTCTACCAGCGCCACCCCCCACTTTCCCTCTGGTAATCGCCATGCTGCCAGGCATGTTCACTTTAAAGTCTTAGACTCAAAAAATAATCTGAACTGGTAGAAATGTTTCCCCCATTTCTTATTTTGCTTTAAAATAAAGAGCTCATTATATTATCCTTGAGGTTAACTATAGAACATTGAACGTTTTTTTCCTTAAAAGGAAATATTAACTCAAATTGCTTACACATATAAAGTAAAGACTTCTTACATCATACCTTTAAAACAAAGCAGTAGTCTGTGGGTGCTTTATATTTCGTTTTATACTGAATCCCATAGTAAATGTTGACATTTTCAAACTGTATAAAGCAGGCCAGGTCTCGAGATGTCTGAAAGAGAAGGAAAAAATAACCTTAACACAACTGACAGTTAATAGTTTTCCAAAGTTGTTCTTGATGGCACACCTAAGGAGGACATTGTAGTAGAAAAATATTGAAGTTTAGGTAATTTATCGAAGCATCTACCATGTTTAGTTTCCTAAAAGCCAAGCCAGCACTTTCAGAGGTAAAAGAGTCCACCCAAGTCTAAAGAGCGTGCCCCGGGCCCGGAAGTGGAGTGTAAATGACGCTCCTGTGCTGGCACCTGCATGTGGACCCCCGGGCTCCGAGCTGACTGGTTGACTTTGAGACGTCGTTATTGATGCGGTCAAGACAAGGTGACCGGCCACCTCATCAGACATTTCATTTTGACTTTTGCCATTCTAAGTCAGTGATGGATTTCATAATTGAGCGTTAAAGAAAAAAAGTCCCCTTCGGGAGGAACCATGAGAGGTGAATCTGATGCTCAGTAAATTAGCACACACTTCGTGCACTTCTTCAGGAGAAAAAGATTCCTTTCACGGGTTCTCTCTAAGGGCTGGCGGTGTTGCTATGGAAACAGAAACCTCTCCTCCATGTAAAATATGCATTCTGAAGACTGCAACCTCTAATCTACATATTTGGTTACACTTCAATTACAAATTTGTCCTATTACTTTCCCCCCTCCATCACATTCCATAATTCTTTACCTAGTTAGTGAATAAAGAGTGGAGGGCAGAATTGCTGCATCTCAGTGCACAATTATCCTTTTATTTATGGTTGCTCATTTTTTTTGTATGATATTTTCTTCTGGATTTTCAAAGTTTTAATTTTTAATTAGGAAAATAAAATATATTCATCGTTAAAGATTATATTATATATAATCTTTATATATTATATATAATATATATATTATATAGGTACAATTCACATGTACCTATATAATAAAATAAAAATCTTCCTTCTTCACTGTTTTTTCTAATTCCATCCTTTTCCCCATAAATACTATTGTTAATAGTTCAGTGGTATTCTTCCAGATGGTTTTGAGTAAGCATTTATATACATACATGTATACATACCCACGTACATACATACATATACTTATACCTAGAAATTTTTAAAATGTGAATGAGATTTTACCATAAATGCTGTTTCACACCGATTTGCACTCCGTGCGAGATGGTGCCCACTTTTCCTACCCACTCCTGCTGAAATCCGGATATGATCAATACTGTTAATTTTATCAATCTCATGGGAGGAAATATTTCACTATTTAATTTACATTTCCCCGATTTTAGTAAGCTAGAGCAACTTTTTAAATATTCAGTGGCTACTGATATTTCTTTTTCTGTCATTTCTCGCTAAATAAGTTTTGCTGTTTTTTTAAGAGTTCGTGACACCTTTTCTTATTGATTTGCTGAAGTCCTTCTATTTTATGGGTATTCATAGTTGGTGTCACAGGCTGCAAATGTGCTCTCTGACTCCAGAGCTAGTCTTTAATTTCCTGTTTGGATCTGCGGCCGTGAGGAAATAAGAACAACTTCATACAGTCAAATCTGTCAATTTTCTCCTTGTAATTCTGAGTTTTTAGTCTTGCTTAAGGAGACTTTCCAACCCCCATGTTAGGAAAGTATTGATCTATATTTTCTTCTAAGAGTTTACATTCCCCTTTTCCTAAATATGTTTCATCTAGAATTTAATTTGGAACATGCTCTAAGGCAGGGAATTATTTTTTTCAAGTGGATATACATTCGTTTCAATGCTATTTATTGAAACCAAATTCCCTCCCCACTGCTGTAAAATGCTTTCTTTAATTTCCTTTATATTAGATGGCTCTCTGCTCATCCATCATGTTTGCCTCTGCCTACCTTGTTTTTATCTAATGTTTTTTTGGAGGAGTTCTACCTCAATGTTTTTCATAATTTTGGGGATGTAGTCTTTCTGATTAATTTTAGACTCAGTCACTTCAGGTAAAAAGAGTTCAATTGAAATCTTTCTTGGGATTGAAAATATAGAAAATTGGGGGGAAGAATTAATATCTTTTCATCTAGTAACATTTCTATTTATTCAGTTATTTTACTTCCTTTATTAAAGTTTATATTTTATGCCATATAAGTCTTCAACATTTCTTGTTGACTGCTAGGTATTTTGTATTTTTTGTTCCTATTATGCGAGGAATCTTTTGCATTATATTTTCATTAGCATATTGTTTGTGTAAAGGAAAACAATTTATTTGGTAAATTATTTGGTTCTAATAGTGTTTCAGTTAAGTGTCTTATATTGTGAGTGAAGAGAATTTTTGCCTCTTTCTTTCCAGCAATTGTATTTCTTATTCTTATCCTTGACTTCCTGGTTAATTCATCCACTCCAGTGTTAACAGCAGCCACGAGAGAAGCTACCTTTGTTCTATTCCATTGCGAACACTTCTAATTTTATCCCTAAGTGTGTTGTTTGTGGTAGATTTATTTATGTCTCATTTATATGTAAGTGCCAAAGATATAACATTTCTAAAATGAAACAAATTATTCGTGGGTCAACTGTCATGTCCCCAGCCTGGGACATGACTGGAATGGCATGGATGGAACAGTATCAGCTCCAAGACTGAGACTAAGTAGAAGTATTAGCTGCCCTGGGCCGAGCATCGCCGCGATGCCTCTCCTGCATTCCGACCGACACAGCAGAGCCTTCGGACAGACTCTGGGGGCCCACCTGGATGTTCGCCATGACCTCATCAGCGTGGGATTGTGGAGAAAAAGCCTGCAGTTTGTAAACATGCCATTTGGTGGGCCATGAAGGCAAAGATGTTTCGGCTTACCCAAGATGTAGGTGAGAGAGATATTCTAAAGTTTTAAAAAGGTAAATAAAAGATGGAAATGCCTCGAGCCTCAAAGAACGGTCTTTGAAAAAGCTAATGGTAAGAACGAGAGTTAACATTACATTTCAAAGAACTTATTATATGCTTGTAAATTTGAGGTGTAACCCTAAACCACCACATAGAAATTAAATGATGTATAAAGTCCTCTGCTAAATTAGACAGGAAAGTGCACACGGTAACCTTAGAGAATAGCTTAGCTGTTTAAAAGATAAGGGCTAAGATCTAAATGAAGATCTACCAAGACTTCTCATGTCTCTATGATTCCAGTTAAGGAAGTTTTACTATAATGACTATAGAACAAGATAATAAATACAGGAGAAAAAGTCCTCAGGAATAGAAACATAAAGTAACAAATTAATCTCTGGAAAAATACTTTGGCCATAATTTTTGAAACCTGACTTAAAAATAAAGTTTTTCACCTTCAAGAGAGAGCTATGGAAAAAATTAAAAAGGATTTCTGTAATTCTGTCCCAATAGGGTATGCATTTGTATAAAATTGTAATAACATCACTCTCACGACAAAAGAGAGTGTATTTAAATTGCCACCTAAGGATTTCTTTAGCTCACTTTCATGTAATGCATTTTTTGCTAGGTTTTTTTCTTTTCCTTTCTGACCTTCGTCTTCCCTTTAGGTACGTAATAAATTCCGGAAGCTCGTAGAAGAAAGTAGCGCCTCTTCCAGGATTTCTTTCCATCTTCTTTCAGATAAAGGGCTCCTTCGAGCTCTGGCACAATGACAGATGTTCCGCAGAAGCTTTCCTGAAATTGAGATTTCAGTGATATAAACACACGAAAGATAGAACACATTTTGTTCGCATTTAAACAAACCGGCAAACTAGCCTTTACGCTGAGACTCATTTTTGTCTACAATTCTGATTGAAAGCACATGTTAATGTTGCAGGCCGTTCACCAGAAGAGAGGGAGAACTCTGACCAAGAGTCCTGGCTCCTGAGGCCAACCTCAAGGCTTCCTGAGCACAGGCTCTGCGCGTGGGCCGGGCTCTCCACCTGTTTCCTCATCTACAGAAATAGCGCAGGAATGGCTCCAACTGCATGAGGAAGGTTGTATGATTTCGGTATATTGTAACGGTAAGTATTAAAGGCTACTACTGTTATAAATTGGTAAGTAAAAAAATGATTACTTTTCCTGCAAGCAAAGAGGATTACTACTTCACTACTAAGGAATAGAAAAATGACAATTATAATTCTGTAACAAAATATGTGTCAGTTAATAACATATTCTTGGGATGGTTTTCTCATCAAAGAACGGAAGAGGCGATCGTTAACACTGTGAGGTCTGAAAGCATAGTTAGTGCCTAAATACATTTTCTAGGTGTAGATTGTCAGATGTCAAAACTTGCAGAGATTTATACATTGTTTTTTTAATTTTTAAAAAGATTTCATTTATTCATTTTTAGAAAGGGGGGACGGAGGGGGAGAGAAAGAGAGAAACACTGATGTGTGCGAGAAACATTGATCAGCTGCCTCTCACACGCCTCCACCAGGGACCCGGGCGCGGGCCCTGATCCGAATCTCACCGGCGACCTTTCGGTTTTCAGGGCAATGCCCAGCCCGCTGAGCCACATCAGTCAGGGCAGGTTTATAATTCTTAGTAAATTTCTTTTAAAAGACAACGTAGTAAAATTCCATATTATTCCATCTTCCCGTTCAAATGCTCAAACTTATATTTTGCTTTCTATTTTATAACCCTCAACACCTTTCGTTCAGTCTCATAAAGGTAGAATAACTTTTAGTCTTGCATCTTTCAAATACCTTTATATGTAGCGGGGCTGGGATACATTTTGTTTTTTTGTTAACATTTCCCCCAGTTTTCTCCAAATTTAGCTAGTATTAGTTGTCAATATCTCCTAAATCCAATCGGATTTTTGAGCCAAATTAGAAAGCTGGATAGTGCTGATTTTTCATAGCATTACAAGCTTTTAAAATACTGCTGAAGTTGTATAATAAGAACTCTTTAGGCAACTGTGTGAATCAAGGCATAATCAGTCCCTGCCTTAGAGCAGCCAATGTGTAAGCACTGAAAACAAGCGGCCGGGTGGGAATGCCCAGAGCCCTCCCACGCCTGTCAGTCTCCCTCGCCGCTGGGTACAGAGGCTCAGAGCCTGAATCTCCTCGCTGCTGGGGACCCCTGGTGCCTTATCCTCCTCAGCTCGACCTGGAGTCTGTTTGGCAAATGCAGAAGAATGTCTCCATTCTCACCGTTGGGTCTCCCTGGGAAATGTCTGCTGCGATCCTGGTTCCAGGAACCAGAATGTACGTGTTTTCAGGACCTTGGGTGTGGCAGCTAGGTTCTGGTGCCTGACCCATTGGGACAGAGCAGGGAGGGCCTGCAGGGACTAGAAACATGTGCGGGAACCCGGGACAGGCCCTGGTGGGTGGGGGCCGGCACTCGGACTCCAGCATCAGCGAACGGACTCCACGTGGGAGCGTGGGCCCAGGCATCACCAGGTCTTCTGTTTTATCAGGAGAAACCAAGAATCTACTAACTCGGAAGAAGGTTATGGAGGGCAAAGAAAACCTGTCAGGGGCTCCAGTGTGCCTGCCCATCGGTGACTGTGATCTGGGAGTCACCTGCATCACATGCTGAACAGAGCCTGCATTTATAGCATAGCTGCTGTATGAAAACTCATTAAGAGTTTCAAAAAAAAAACCCCCACAAACACTCAATGAACTTCTGGAAGACAGCCCTACGGTGGTAATCACAGACGTCTGTGCAGTAATTGACACACTGTGCTTCCACTACCCCCCGGACCTCTGTAATAATTCCATAAGATTCTGGAAACCAAGGTTCTTGGACTTGCCCACTAACACAGGGAAGTCACGGGCAGAGCCAGCCCTGTATCAGGCCTCTGACTTCCTGCCACACCTGGCCGTTGGAAGAGCACCTTAGAACTCACTGTAGAGCAGGTTTGGGAATCCTTACACCTGCCTTCTGTGGCGCCCTTCAACGATGAGTCATAAGGAATGTTAGGAGACGAATTTTATGCAGATTCATACATCTTTTAGTCGAGAATTACTAATCCAACTTCATGACGAGTAAAATATATTGTCTACAGCCGTACCTTTAAACTACTGACTCAAAAAACTAATTTAATTATCTAAAGAGCTATACTTTAGCAACGATGTGATTTTAAAACCCAAGTTAAATTTCAGTGTGTCTCAGAATCACCCATTGTTCCAAGATGCAAATAATTTAAAAATACAGCTAACATCCTCTTCTGCTATTCTGCAAAATTAAACTTACCTCAAGTAAGCATTCCTTGTTCTTAGCATTCATTTTCTCATTTGTGTCCTTGCTTTCTTTTTTTCCTTTGTTAGTCAAGTAAAAATTCTAAATAAAATATTAAAAGATCAGGTCAGTTAGTCTTCATCACCATGCTGGCCGCCGCAGGGAACGCAGGTATTGCTGGAGAGGGAAGTTGTACCTGTAAGAACAACTGGGAACCACAGTGTGTGCTGTCTATCAACTAAGTGCCTCATGAGGACATCCCGCGTGCTGCCCGTCACACAACTGGGCAGAAGTAAAACCTTCTTTTTCTCGCCTGGTGCACCGCCAATGAAAAAACAAACATCAGATTGAAAACACTAGCAAAGGCCACGACATCGCTTGACTGTTAAATTCCACAGCCTAGAACACGAGGCAAATGCTGGAAGCTGGGGGGCCCTAATGCACTGGGAAGAGCCAGGGGCTGGGCTGAAGGTAGAGCTCGGGTCCCATGGCCAGGAGGGGACCCGCTCCGGCTAGAGGGCGTCCACGGCCCGTGGACTAAGGTTCCTGCTTATCAAGAGAAGCTCGAAGTCTGGATTTTTGTAAATGCTGGCAGCTGATTTTAATTTTAACAAACTGTGGGTTGATCCCTACACAGAGAGTGCGGCTTGGCAACTCCTAAGGGCAGACGGAAGTAGAAAGGGCATTTCTCAAGAGGGCGCCAGGCCAACCAGGCAGGAGAAGCCAAGGCCGCGAGGCACTCGCAGACGGCGCGTGCTCTCCAAGCGAGCGTGTGTAAATCTAGGTATCGCATCTTGTTAATACTGACTATCAGTGAGGTGGCTGAAAGTAAATGTTAAATGCATACGTCTTAAGAAAATATCGTGAGCACCCAAGGGCTAAATTTTACATCACTTTTACAGCTGCGGTATCAATGTTCAGAGTGATTGTGATGTCATAGTCGAGGACTTCCACGTGAAAATGTAGAGCTTTGTAACATAATGTACGAAAAAAATGTGGTGAAGCTAGAACGTATACCTCTGGAGCACAGCGAGTAAATTAAGGACCCTCCTGAATATTGACACAAATGTTTGTACCATAGGAGGGTTTCTCCATGGGACATCCCCAGATCACATAAAACTTCCATGAGTTTTACTCCATAAACCTTTTTTTTTTTTATGGAGTACAACTCATGGTCCTGGGCTCCCAACATACTGAACTGAAATCTCTGGGTTGGGGCCTGGAAGTGAGCATTCCAACATTCTTTCTGGATGATTTTTATTCATAATGAAGTTTGAGAACAGAGTATACTGGATGGAGAGTTAGGAAGCAAACTGCCGGCAAATAAAATTTGCAGTATTTGGATATCTCCTAAAAATAGAATATATAAACACGGTGACTTGCTAACTTTATTAAATAGATTGAAAAAGTCAAGTACAATTCCTAGGATAATTTTTATTGAATTATTTTTGTATATGTTTTTAAGACTTCTAACTTTTACTTGCTTTTTGGAGGGGTAGTATATTGTGAATTAATATAGGGCGATTTCATATAGGGTTTAGACACTTTTTTTGTTTTTGGTCCTCAGCAAGGACATTTTTTTCATTGCTTTTAGAGAGAGAGGGAGGGATGGAGGAAGGGAGAGAATGAAACATCGATGTGAGAGAGAAGCATTGATTGGTTGCCCCTGTATGTGTCCAGACTGGGGATCCTGTGTGCCTGGATTGGGGATTGAACTCACAACCTAGGTGCGTGCCCCGATCGGGAATTAAACCTGCAAACTTTTGGTTACGGGACGACACGCCAACCGAGCCACACTGGCCAGGGCTCAGAATCTATTTTACTTTTGCATGTTTGGCTTGAAGACTAGGACTAGCCATGACAGATGACATGTAATGCCTGCCAGAACTCCACTCAAAGGCCTTACAGGTATGCTTTCAATTTCCTCCATTCAAGAACCCCACAACATAGGCATAATTGCTATTTTATAGAGCAGGACACAGAAGGATTAAGCGATTTGCCCAAGGCTAGGTAGTGACAGAGCTTTGAGTTTTTCATAATATTTCTCAGCTTGATATCCCACAGGAGAGAACACAGTACTACAGTGTGGGTGTCCTTAGCGCCACTGAACTGTACACTTACAAGTGGTGAAAATGGTAAATGCTATGCTATGTATATCTTACCACAAAGACGACAAAATGAGATGACCTAGTCCTAAGAGTGAATGCAGATGGGGCTTCTAGCAAGCACAGTTTGCTGGAGAGTCTGGGAATGTGAACCACGGACAAGTGCAAAGATGAAAAGAGAATGCCAGGAAGACTCCGCGGCAAGGGCTTCCCATCCTTGTCTGGGAAAAGGAGAGTACACATCACCCTCTGCAGGGACATGTAAGGGCCTTTCTCGGCTGTGAAGGGCCCCATTTTATGAGGGTGCCCTCCAGAGTCAGGGGCTGCAGCCTTGCCTCTCCCTGAGACCCCTCTGCTTCTCAGCTTCTGAGTAACTTTTTTTCCTCTTCAGAGCGAAGGTGCTACACTGTGTTTCTGTTCTATTGAAAATGCAGAAACACAGAGTAAATCTGAACTGAAAGGACTGATTGCCCTTGGGCCAGGGCTTTCACCTGTCATGGGGTCCGCCAGCTCACCGCGAGCTGCTTGGAGCAAGCAGCAGAACTCAGAAGTTAATTTATCTGTTGCAAGAGAAACTGTGGGCAACCTGAGCTGAATAATAAGAGAACCTTAAAATGGGAAATGAGACGTTCAGTCACAGCTTGGTCCCTTTTCTTATAGCTTCTGAAAATGCAAGATTTGGGACAGCTGGGTAGGAAAAAAACAGCAAATACAGTACTTGTTTAAACATCGCCTTGGAATAAACAGTAAATCAAGCAAACACTCGCCAGTCCAAGAATAAATATTTGCGAGTCCCCATTACATGTAAAATATCTCTGTTCTTAAGGAGCTTTCTATCACATGGAGAAGATAAAAATTTAAACAGGTGGCAGAGAGATGGACAGATGACTATATACCAGGTGGGGAAAAAGTAGGTTTTCAGTGGTGAGTATGTGAAACAGTTTATTCTTGTTATTATTTATTTATTAATTATTATATTATTTATTATTAGTAACCTACTTTGCCCACCCCTGTACATATTTATAGACGGGGGAGCTGTAGAAGATACTGCATAAATTCAAAACGAGCCAAGCTCTATAGGTTGTCAGAGTGGAAGAAATCACTGTGGGCAAGATGGTCAAGAAAGACTTCACAGGAAGAGGTCAAAATTTGAACTAGACCTTGAAAGACGCTCGACATTCAGATAGGAAAAAAGGAATAAGGAGAGACTTTGGGGCAGGAAGGAGAGCATGTACAAAGATCCAGAAGTAGTTAACTATTGGGTAACTTTGGGCCGCCAGTGAACAGCCAGTCTGGCCAGAGCTGGGGGTTAACACAGCACACCCACCCGCTAAAGACCAGACCGCCACGCCCCATTCTTCTCTTCCTCCCCTTGATAGAACACACCTGCTGCCTGTGTTCAGGTGACTGTGCAGTCCTCCCCCTAGAATGGAAAGTGCTTATTTCCTTGTCCCACTCATGCTGGGTTTGGCCCTGCGGCCTGCGTTGGCCAACAGCTTGTGGGTGGGAGGGACAGTGCACGCAGTACATCAATTGTGAGCTGAGAACTTGAGAGGCAGTGGTGTGTTTCCACTCATTCTGCTGACCTCTTGCCATTCACCATGAGAAGACTGTGTCCCAAGTAGCTGCTGGGCTGAGGACAATAAGGGACATGTGGAGCTACCTGAATCTGATTCATAATCTGGGGCCAAAGACCGCTGACCTGCAGACACAGGAGAGAGGAAATGTCTGTTGCTATAAGCCACTGGGGTCCTGAGGTTATTTTATGCAACAAACACTGACTAATCCACACACCCACTCTAGCTGCTGAAAGGATCTATGCACTGAAGCCAAGGGCAGACTTTCCTTTAAATCAGTAGCCCATCCTGGGGACCACAGCTGTGATCACTATCTGACTTTTCCTCCAGCTGGACCTGGTCCTGGGTGGTGAAGACGAACCCTGGCGGGAGAGCGAGGCTGGAAAGGAATGGGGGAAAGACCCCATGAGGTCACGTTCTCATGCAAAGGCCGGTGCCCTTCTGCACCTGCGGGGAAGAATGAAGCTGCATTTCTCTCTCAGCTCCCCACTCGAGCGACCAACAGTAAACCACAGCCACCGCCGAATTTCAGTTAAGAAACAGACCAAACGAAGGAATGGAAATTGCCAAAAATATCAATAGTGATTACTGTCGGAGTGTGGGATTATGAATGATTTAAGTTTCCTCTCTCATTTCCCAACTTTTTAAAAACAATAAATTGATACTACCCTTGAAGTCAGAAAAATAAAAGATGTTATTAAAAGAAATAAAAAGCGATACAGTAAACGAGCAACCTTATATTAACTGACTTGACCAACACCTTCTGTGAAAAAGATCCTTCTAGCTTCCAGCAAGAAGGATGGCTCATGTGAATACTGAGACTTCCCGCCCCACGCGTAGCCCTCAGTTCTTACAATGCCTCTGGTTTCAGGCAACCTTGCTGGTCTTTGCACAGTAGGGCTATGGGCAGCATGACCAGGAAAGCAAACCCCCCTGGGTGACAGCTGACTTCCGTTTGAACACCTGGGCCACACGAGGAACAGGCCGCCTGTTACTACTACCAACCAGGAAGAACTTTCCTAATGACAACCAGGCTGAGAAATGAAGCTGCTTCTTGAATAAACTTGCTGTTTTTTAGGATCGTAAGATTCTACCATCCCAACACACTTTACCCAAAAGGGGTCATACCACCTGGGGAAGAGAGGGCTCTGTTTTGACCCCATGCTTCAGAGGGTCCCTGTTCGGACCCTCAGCCAGCTACTCCCCTGCTCACTATGAACCTAAAACTGCCCTAAAACATAAAACATTAAAAAAAACCAAACTCTTATTTATGTGCTTTTTAAATGGATGCTTGTGGGAATCAAATTGCCATAGAACTGTGGCTAGTTTCATTGGATAGCTTTCTAAAATGTCAAAACTTATAATATGCTGCACATTGCCCTATTTGCATTTATTTAAACGTGTTGTTTGGAAGTGCAGAGCAAGGGGTTTCTCAGTGCGATGGACTAAGAATGGACACCCAGAGGGATGTCCAACCCCCAAAACAGCAGCCAGTGATATATATCTGTGGAGAATGTCACACAGAAAATGAAATAAAATCCAGGGATCTGTCAGATGCAGAGAATGTGGATACAGAATAATGTACAAGAAAAGAACTAAAAGACTGGTGGTTTTTAAAAAAATTCTCACCGGAGGACATTTTTTCATTGCTTTTTAAAGAGAGATGAAGGGGGAGAGAGAAACATCGATGTGAGAGAGAAGCACCAACTGGATGTCTCCTCTAGGAGCCTGGACTGGGGATCGTGCACCCCAACTAGGGATCCTACCAGCCCGATGGGGGACTGAACCCATAATCCAGGCATGTGCCCCACCTGGAAATCAAACCCACCACCCTTTGGTTGTGGGGCGATGCTCCGACCAACTGAGCCACAGCGGCCAGGGCAAGATTGGTGGTTTCTGATGCTCGATGAGACATGGAGTTCAGAGGAATATCTTTGTTTGCATTTGGATACTCTGTTAATGTTGTATAGCTTTTGATCAGTGTACTTCCCCCGATGAATACAACCTCATACACATAGTTTCATTTACAAACCATTCTGTATTTAGGTATCTCCTAATATTTTTCATAAAGAAATTATTTTTTGTTCATTAAAAAAATTGTGTTGAAGAATTGTGTATGCCAACATACAAATGTGTGAGGTAGTCCACAGTTTTTCAAACTTCTCCTGGGGGGTGTCAAGCACAGAGATTTGAGGTCCATTCATAGAAGCAGGCACCATTTGAAGTCTCTCGAGGGAACAGCATCTTTGGGTCCATGAATTTGCAAAACTGGTTTCTTTCCATAAATTTATTATAGATGACTGAATTTCAGATGGGATCAAACCACTTTACTGTTATTCATAACTTCACAATGTAGCAAGGAGTTTTCATGCTGGATTGGATCCTGCGAGGTGGGAAGTGTGGCAGTAAAGCCATCGTTCAAATGGAGAAGGTGAATTTAGGTGTTGTCAGAAAGCATGCCAAGGCCCCACAGCCATCAGGTGACACCTGAGACCCAGGTGAGCAATGTTATGTTTCCAGTCATCATGGAAATGGGTGCCTTGTGTCGGCGCCTGCCTCAGGTCGCCACTGATGTCCGCAAATCTGAACTAACTCCTTTCTGAGCATTGGGCTCAAAGCCTCTCTGTGCATTCCTTTTACTGTCTCCTCATCAGACATATGCCCAAGATAAGTAATTTGTAAAAGACTTAAGTATTAAAGATCCAGTACTGGAATTTTAAACATGAAATTTTATATAATTTTGTATAGCTTAGTAATTTTCCAGAGAGCAGATATTCTGGGCCTGACAAGCACTTTCTCAGTCAAGCTGTGAATGTGAATCGATCTTTTATAGAGCAAACAGGCTACAGGTAGACCAAGAACACTGCCCTCGGCATTGCAAGTGCAGATGTCAAGGACAAAGTCAGAATCGGAACTCTCGAGCACTCTAGGGACCTATGTTTGCAGAACTACGAGAACACACACCCTTGTTCCCTAAAGCACACAGAGGATGTCATTTGCCATGTAAAGCACGGTGACCGGTAGACAGCACAGGGGTCTCCAGGAATGGTGACCACGCCTTTGCGTGCACTTTGATGCAGAGAGCAGAGTGACAGCCTGGCAGATGGCAGGAGATCCAATGAGCGGCGTTTCTGACACTATCGGTGGCTTCAGGATCTTCCGTCATATCACAGCCTTCTGCAGATACAGTTCACTCACCGTCTCTACTTCCATGAATCATTTCTGTGCAAGAACAAAGCCCTAACCCTGTAGAAAACCCCCCCACTGCACAGGGGTACACAGAGTGGGGCTAAGGGCCACCCCCAGACTCGGCCTGTTAACAGATACTTACTGTAGAACAATCTTGCCCTGTCTAGGATGAGTAAAGAGGAAAAACCAACATGTTTATGACAAAATCCTGCAGTGCCTCATGGGAAATAGCATCTGAACGACTTTACAGATGAGATATCTCTACAATTAATGAACTTCAGAACTCAGAAGAAAATTGTAAGAAATTGTTATCTTTAGGAGAATGTGGTAAGATAGAGAATTTCTGGAGGAAGTTTCTCACGCAAACACGACCTGGAAAACGGTCACAGCCTGCCTCGCCCACCTCAAGGTCAGCATGCTGAAGTACTATCCATGCAGTACACTGATCAGAAGACACATTATTTAACCAAACAATGAAGAAACAGAAATACTTAAAATCAATCTCTTCAAAAATGCGTCCACTTCAATTTTGGTTTTTAAATCTGATTATAAATTAGAAGAATCCACTTACTTGGTTTTAAAGAACACACTATTATCCAGAAGAATTCATTAGGAAGATTTCTGCTCGACCCTGTGATGTGGCAGCTTGCAGTCAGACCAAAGCTCCACAGAAATGGCTAGAAAAACTGGGTGGAAAAACTCTACGTGAAGGCTCTGGAGAACTGCGGAGGTAGCCAGGGCTCGCAGGGCCAAGATCCAAGCGAGAAGGAAACTGCCCAGAGGCCTCTAGACCTTCTCGGTGCCCTGTTTCCCCTTGGGGTATTTTTGCAGGTTCTTAGTCTGAGGTGAGAGGTAGGGAATCATGGCAGAAGACTTGGACAGACCCTTCACAAAAACGGATATTCAGATGGGTAATAGATGTTTGAAAAGGTACTCTCATCACTGGCTATAGGAAAATTCAACTTAAAACCACAGGAGATACCACTACATACCCACAAGGAACAGCCAAAAATAAAACCCAAACCAAACCAAACCAAACCAAACCAAACCAAACCAAACCTGACAACCCCCAGGGCTGACTAGCGTCTGGAGCACCGAGACTTCTCACACAGCGCTAATGGGAGGGCAAACCAGTGGGTTACTTTGGAAAACAGCTCGCACCGTTTCCTAAAGCTACACATACGCGTAAGCTATGATTCGGCAATTGCATGTGTAGGTCTACACGCAAGAGAAACGTCTACATATGTTCAAAAAAGGCATGTGCGAGAATGTTCCCAACAGCATTACTTGTTAAAGCCCCAAACTGGAAACAAATCAAATGTCCATCAAAAATACAACGAATAAACGTACTTTGGCATAGTCGCACAATGGAATACTAAACCGCAGGAAAGAAAGAATAAATTACTGCTGTACGCAAAAACGTGAATGAAGGTTGGATAAAAAAAGCTGAACACAAAAGAGACTATGACATGATTCCGTTTTACCTAAAGTTCAAAAAGAGGAAAAAGCGATAGAGGTGGGAACGGCGATGACCTTTGTAGTGGGGTTAGCGGCCGGGAAAGGGCGGGGGAGGCTGCGGGAGCGCGGCTGATGCGCTCCATCCAACGTGGGGGATAACTGAGCGCGTACGCTTAGTTGGTGAAAACTCACAGAGCACAGTTTCGTTTTGTGCGCTAATTCATTCGACACACAGGCACAGTGCAGGTGTCCATTAATGCCCATTGTCCGCTTCCTCTTCTTATTTAACAATAGCATAGCCACGTTTTACAACTCGTGGGCACTCTTCGCGCAGACTCAGTGTGCAGGAGCTGTGCAAATGGTGGCTCTAAAAGTAGCTTCCCTTTTTAGCGGTGTGTGTGGTTGTTTGGATAGAGGCCACGTTTCTCTGCTTTTCTTGTACCTCAAGATCACCATGCAGCTAAGTTCTGGTCAATAGGATATAAACGAAGTAAAAGGGCCATTTCCAGGTCTTTCCAGTCAGAAGTCTGGTTGTGTGCTCCCCTGGCTCTTTCCTCCCCTCCCATGGACGGGACAGTGGCCAGGTGGAAAAGCTGCCTGGGACCCAAAGATGAAGGTCACCTGTTGAGAATGGCAGAGCCACCCTACCAGATCTTCCAATCTGGACTGGTATGGGAGAAAGAGATAAGCTTCTAGCTTACATGGCTCCCTAACTGATTTAGGCGTTAAAGCATGGGATTGAAGGTAGTTGTTGTTTGAAAACTTTGTACTTATTGTTTGATATTTGTCACCAACTACAGGGTTTTTATTGCTTTGCTGTCAGTCTGCCACCATACAACCCAGAGAAGACTCTAGAGAAAAGCACAGTATAAGGAAAAGTGCGTTTTCTCATGAGGTAGCTGCTCTAGAGTATCCTTTAATTCTGACTCTAGTAAATGAGACTTGTTTTTTGTTTTCTTTTTTTTTAGCCTGTAAAATATAAAGATGCCTGGATGTCCCCAAGGCTCTCATCTGTGTCGAACATCCTTTGACCTTCTTAAAAAGACTTGACCGCCATGTAATCACAGCTGGCTGGAGGCCACAGTAGGAAGGCCTGCACTTCTGAGACATCCTTGGACACACGACTTGAAGGAAGCTTTTCAAATATGGAGAACAACAGCAATGTTTTTTATTATGTAGACTGTAAAATATAGCACAGGAAGTTGTGCCTTTCCCAGAAGCTCTGTTTAGTGATCCCAGCATCAATCAGCACCAAAATGAACAACAAAGAAAAGAGTATCTTTAAAACACAACCCAGAGTGCATCAAGGTAGACAGGATGAATGGAACCAATGAGAAGTAAGGACACAAAAGAAGGACTAGTCAAGAGATTGATAGGTTTGGGGCGGTGAATCAAAAGAAACAAAATAGATTCTTTTCTTTCTGGGTCTTTCAAGGGGCCCCTAGCTTACATACGGCCTAAGCGCTGAGTCTGTGTTTCTTCGAAAGGAATGCATTTGTGATATTTTGTGAGCTAATGAATGGTGTGCTTAGTCCACAGGTGATATTAAAAAAATCCTCCACACTTTATATGGCTTAACAGTATCCAAGTTATCTTACCTGGGGGTTTTTAAATACAGCGTATTTTTCCTCTTTCTTCAAAAATACCACTTTGTTTTCTGTGTCTCTTGTCCAGTCTGATAAGATTTCGACAACATTTTCATGGTCTTCAAAAAACCTTTCTGATGAAACAAGCAAAACAAGCTACTTTGAGTTAAGCACAATGCCTTATACTTCATGGAGGTTTTCAGAAACTCCTAATTCTTACACAATGTCACGTTGTAACATTCCTGTTTATTATTCTTCAGTGTCAGATCTTCAACTTATTTTCCATAAAAAACATGGCAGATGAACCTATACTGTAGTGATAATGGTCAGCTGTTGCATTTTTTTCATATTGGAATTTCTGACTATAAATAGTTGCAGGCAGAGGTAAATAAATGATCTCTAAGGAGGACAATTAGGCAATAATTGATTTAAATAACTATGAGTGAAACTGTGAGATCCGTGATGAGCACTCTAAAACATCATTCCTTAAACTCTAATAACAATGTGTGAATATTGGAACCAAACCTAAACGTAAAGGAAGGCTTTGATTTTTCTGTTTGGCTCAGAGTTGAAGAAAACTTCAAGAGGTTCTTTCAATGTGGGCCATTTCCTCCAAGAAAAATTTCACCAAAACTTCTAAAACAGGCAATTCTATATTCCACCAAGCTCTCCTGGGAGACAATTGTTCTGTGAGTGGTATTAAGAATGAGAAGTGATAGTATTTCCTCAATTGTTTTTTTTTTCTTTTCTTTCCTTTTTTTTTACTAGATCAATTTCTATCAACAGTACTCTGCTCTTTACCGCAGAGCCTCTTGAGCCAGACAAAGTGTCGGACATTAGGCGGTGGCAGTGGGGGGAGGGAGAAAGGGGAAATGGACACTGACGTGGGGCAGAGTTATATACAGTTTAAGAAAGCGAGATCTTAAGAGACAGAAGCTGACAGATACCCAGGCCCTCCCACCATCTGCTCGGCTTACTAAGCATGCAGTAAGAAATATTATCCTGTCACTTTCTTTCCCTTAGGAACCACTGGAGAAGTAACAATAATAATGCTTACATTCCCCGAGGTCTAGCCACCTGCTATGATCTGAGTCTCTTCCCCACAAAGAGATGAAGAGGCAGAACTGAATCTGACAGAAGGGAAGTGATGTACAGGAAGTCTTGATGGCCTTGAACCAAACTCTTGTGAATAACAGACCAAAACCCATAATAAAGCAAACCCACAGGTTTTTGGAGTGTAGCCAATAGCTGGGGATGGGACTTACCAATTTGTAGTTCTGGGTATATTTCATAAAGACACCAGTCTACATTGCAGTCACAATGGGTTTTCTCAAAAAGGTTGTCTAGAACGTCTCGGGCCAACTGCCGCTCATCCACCATCAGCGACTTCGTGCTGTTATCATTCATGTGCACCTTGACAACCAGCTGAGGATAAAGCCACAGAGCAGCCCTAAATTTCAGTGACTGAAGAAGACCACCAAGATTTAAGGTTCCAAAGTTGCTATTGCTTCTGCTAACTTAAGACAGATTGTGTCCCAGGAATGAACTCAATGTGAACTCACTCACACTCTGAGCACTTGTTTAAGGCGCTAGGAGTGTGAGGTGGAGAAACCAACTTACAAAAACAGACAAACATACAATAAACAAAGCCTTTGCCCAGGCTTCAGAGACTCTGCATTCTGGTGAGGGAGGCAGAAGACAAACAGAACCAAAAAAGTACCAACATCCCGTTTTCCTGACGTCTGTCTGTTACTTATTCAGGTTCATCCTGGAGCCCAGAAACATTTTTTGACTGAAAGTCACACCTGTATCTTTGTAATAAATTCTTCTCTTTTGCCTAGCTGGAGTCATGTCCCTTTTCATGCAACCCAAGAGTTCTAAGGCACAGGTAAGACTAAGTTGGTTAGCCTACGATTCTTTGAGGGTAGGGGGTGCGCGGTGACCTGGCATCACCGCAGAGCCTTGCTGGGAGGCAGCTTGTGTCACAGCAGAACACAGCTGAGATTAGACGTGGATTAAGTGAAATAAGGTAGACTGAGAAACAAGCCATTATGGAAGAGTGCAGGCAAATCAGTGCTTTAACTGGCTTTCGGCACCGAGTTCACAGTCAAATTGGTGGTTATTCCAGATCTAGAGGGTTTGGTGGGAGCTGCATTTACTCATCTCCAATAAGGACATAGGATTTCTCTGGCTTTTCCCAGCCAGCTCGTAAAAGTTATTTAAATTTCTGATCCTCCAGAGAGGCTGTGACTCTGATGCAATCCAACAAAACTAAATCATGAAGTAATGCAGCTAGGGTTTGGCTTTTCTTTGACATGTGTGTATTTGTAGCATATTTTTAATTATAGTAGTTTATTATTTATGAGTGCTACAGGCTATAATGGTAGTATATATCCAGTCTTCAAAAGGAACAGTGGAAATGTGCCTACTAAACTGATCCTACCTAATTAAATGGGAATTAGTTTAGTTGGAGTCAATCAAGTTAGGGTCTATCTTTGAGTGCAGTGGGGGAAGAGGGTTCTCCTTCCAGACAGTCGCTGCCTGACCTCTAGCCTGCGATGCCTGCAACTACTCCACCTGCAACCAGTAGAGAAATCCTAGAAACAATACCGTTAACCAGAACCATCTGATGCTCTTGTTTAAGTTTCTATCCTAATTTGAAAGGAGAAGTGTAAAATGGCTAAGGACAAATTCTGCCTGTCCCGTTGGCCTAGGGTTGGTCATGGAAATGATAAATGAGACTTAACATTGTTTAAAAAGGGATCAGATGGAGAGAGGCCAAACAACCGGTAACATTTCTTCCTCCCCCAAAATTTGGGCTAGATTCTGAGCAGCTGGGTAAGTGCCCCTCAGGTCCCACTTCCACCTAATCTGATCTTCAGAACGGTTCTGTTGTCAACAGAGAAGGCACAGTTCCTGTGGATTGTTATGCAGAGTTGCTGATAGCAACCAAAGGTGTGGGCGGTGATAAAAATCTGGCTTAGCCTCAGGCAAGGACCACAAGTTGAAGTTTCTTGTGGTGCCTTGTCTTCCCTAGAGCCAAAATGTAGAAACCAGGGGAGTAGAAGGGCAGTTCTCGCTCCCACTCCCTCGGGCCCTTCAAATTCAGGCTTTCCTGAGGACACCCCCAGCCCCTCCACCCGACCCCCGCCAAACCCTGTAGGATAGTTGCTTTTTTTCCTGTTTGTTATTTGATGTATTTAAAATGATAGGTCCGGTGTCTAAGATACAGTCATCTGACCTGAGAATTGAGGACTGAGGGTTGCATGGGAAAACAAATACTGCTCAAATACCGGTCTTTACCACGATTATTTTCTGTGAAAGGAATATCTGCTGCTCTCTGCTGAGAATTATTGCTATAAAGTAATGATTTTCAATCTTTTTTATCTCATAGTACTCATAAATTAATTACTAAAATTTGTGGCACACCAAAAAATATATTTTTTGCTGATCTGATAAAAGAATTGGTTCATTCACACTGGATGGCTACTGTTATCTTTTTTCTTTTCTTTTTTTAAGATTTTATTTATTTATTTTTAGAGAGGGGGAAGAGAGAGAGGAGAGAAGCATCAGTGTGTGGTTGCCTCTCACATATGCTGCCTACTGGGGACCTGGCCTGCAGCCCAGGCATGTGTCCTGACTGGGGAATCAAACCTGCGACCCTTATGATTCCCAGGCCGACGCTCAATCCACTGAGCCACACCAGCCAGGGCTGTCGTTATCTCTTTCATTTGACAATCTAAGGGAAAAGAGGTCAGTGCCCCTCACTGAACAGTCAGGTACTACGGGTTTTAAAATTTTTTGCAGCACACCAATTGAAACTAACTACTACAAAGTAGCTACTTGTTCTAGGAAACACTGCCGGTGTTAGGTTTTAGAAGAGCTATTCTTCCTGATGGCAAAATTAATGACGTTTGACCACATTTCATTCTTACTTAGGAATTCTTAAAAAATAAAACATGTCGTTTCTTTTGTTTTTATATAGAGAAAAAAAGCACATACTTTAACAATGACAAAAGGGTTCTTTTGTTTTTTTTGCAGAAATTGCAAACTAAATTTAATCCACATGTAGTTATGAATGTCCAGAATTATAAAACTTAGAAAATAAGAAAACCAAGAGAAGCCTGGCGGCTTTTAGGAAAAAGGAACCATATTTATTATTTTCACAGCTTCCATCACATTTGCAAGTGGATGAGTATCTATACCAACATAGAAAACACTGCTTACGCACTGTTATGTGATCTAGCAATGCAAATATTTGCCATATCTACACTATGCAACAGGCTCAAATGATTCAAGGATGAAAAAGCTTCCTTTTTCTAATCCATTACAGCAGCAATTTTCAACCAGTGTTCCACAAGAATGTTTAAAACATGGAATATCCGACTACTTAGCAGGGGCACTGACCTCTTTTCCCTTAGACTGTTAAATCAAAAGATGACAACAGCCAATACAACAATAGCTGTCCTGTGAATGAATCGAAATTATGCCTACTTTTTCTATCAGACGGGCAAAAAATATATTTTTTGGTGTGCTGCAGAATTTTAGTTATTAGTTCATGAGTGCCATGAGCTTTAAAATCGCTGCATTACAGTAAAGATTTTATAGTTTTTATAATGTCTTCTTGTTCTTTTGCATGCTATTAAATGCAAGACTATCCTAGCTCTGAATCATTTACAATGGTTTTTTCTCCTATAATAAAATTTACCAATGGACTTGTTCTCCAGGGTTACAGAGCTTAAAAACAAACAAACAGAATTAATGTGTGAATTTGACTGGGCTTCCAGTCCTCAAAGTTTTGCCCTGCAAGATGTGCACACAGTTCATGAACCAGAAAGATGTCAACGCCTACAGAACACTGGGGTGCCAAGCACTTCAGATAACTTGTTTTCCCTCCTTTAAAGGCCCAGTTGTAGGCTGTGGGCGAGTACATATTAGTTACCTTATTATTGTACAAGTATGCCAGTTATTTTCTTAATGCTCTGTGCCACACACAGGCTTTTGTTTAAGACAGACATTTAGAGCTTCTGAGATCAGCAAAAATATACAACCTAGCTTTTAAATTTTCCTTTCTCATTGTTCAGAGCAACCTTCCTGTTTTACATCTTTGTTGAATCAGGGCAGGTTGTGTTTTGCGTTTACTGTTATAATTCACCTCAACTAGACGCTGGCCGTGTTCTCTGCTGATATACGGCAGGAAACAGCTGCTCTCTCCTCCGTTTCAACCTCCGGCTGAAGCAAACAGACTGAACATGTGAGTTGTTCTACCTTTTTCATCTAAGAATCAACTTCTCTTTTCATTTCCCCTCTGAAAATATATCCAACGTGGCTCTCAGTTTATAAACAACCAGAGGTTCGGTTGGGCCTATCGCTCCTCCCTGCTTTACTTTCTTTTTGGCACTTGCCTCCTCTGCCAGAATTCACCCCTCCACACGCAGGGACCTCATCTGACTTGCTCACCTCTCTGTCTCCCTCGCACCTGTTCCGGGAGGTGGGGATGCACTGGGGAGGAAAACACAAACTCTCTGGAGGAGCTTCCGTGGGGGGAAGGAGATGTAGGGCGGCAGTAAATATGATAACAAAGGATGGATAGTGCATTACAAGGTGACGGGTCTTGAGGGGAAAAAGGACATTGGGAAGGGCAGGAAGTTTTTGGGGGGCCTGTGATGTCAGATAGGAAAGGCCTCCCTGGGCGGACCTAGAGCAGGGACAGGGGAGCCACTGGAATCTGGGGGACTGCTTTCCAGGCAGCTAGGCCAGGGTGTGCGTAGGGTATTTACCGAGCAGCTGTGAGACCAGGTAGCTAGAAGGGGCTGAGTGGGGGAGAGAGTGGCAGGAGACAGAGGGCAACCACGTCATAGGGGGCTTTAGACCGCTGTGAGTTTGGGCTTTACTATGTGAGATGAATGCCACTGGAGGCTTTTGAGCAGAGGGACAAGAAGAGAAGATAGGAACTGGGGCACACGGGGAATGGCTGCTCTTAGAAACATGACCGTTGACCCAAAGTAACAGGAAGGACTCTGCGCTCTATGTCACAGGTGCGAGCAAGCAGGTCAGCATATGCAATGGGCAGTGACGCCATTAGGCGAGAGAGTGTGGATGAGGAGAGAGAGGTGTTGGAGGCTTTAAGAGAGGACAAGGTAGAAAGAGTTTCCTGGGTTAGTGGGCAAGGGACTGGACTGGCAAAGCTCAGGCAGCACTGAGGGCCCAGGCTGAGGAGAAGAGCTGGTCTGGACTGGGGTGTCCCAGAGCAAGTCTAAGGGGCGGAAGGGCCAGGCCCTGAAGATGCAGAATTTCAATTAATGATCGTGGAATTTTTTAAAAAAGATTTTATTTTTAGAGAGAGGGGAAGGGAGGGAGAAAGAGAGGAAGAGAAACATTGATTGGCTGCCTCTCGCACACCCCAGCCGGGGACTTGGCCCACAATCCAGGCATGTGTCCTGGGTGGGAATCGAACGGGTTAGCTTTCAGCTTGCAGGCTGGCGCTCAGTCCGCTGAGCCATACCCGCCAGGGCATTATCACAGAATTTAATCACATGTAGAGAACAGGGAAGAATAATGGCAAATGAGTTCATGTACGTTTGGAACGAATGGAGCCAGGCTGATCTGGAAAGACTCCTCGAGGAGCCTTGAAAGTCTGGATCCAGGGATAGTCATTGAATATTTATTGAATATCAGTCAACATGTATCGAACTCCTTTATACATAGGCCTATGAACATTAAAGTCTAATGACCTATATAAAAAGAACGATTCACACAACTATATGTGAAAAGTTTTTAATGAGTCTCCGAGATGGTACATGCTTCAAAAGCTGAAATAAGACAAAGGCTGTTTCGGCTTTCTTTTAATTTATCAATTAACCATTAATAACTTTAATTAGGTATATGCTTCTACTAAAGTTAAATAGAGGTGTTTCTGTTACAGCATATGTACTCCTAAAAAACCTATGCTCTACAAAAAAAAAAAAGCACAATAAAATCACAGGCTCATTAGGAAAATAAGGCTGGGGCAGGTCTCGCAAACCGATGCAACTTGGAAACCAGAGCACTAGCCAATGCACCTTTGCTACGGTAGGGGATAACTTGGACATCCAGGGCAGCAGCGAGGCCGCCTCCCGGGAATATGCGAAAGGTACAAAAGCAGTCACGGTCACGCTGAGACGGAAGCAGGGCCAACAGAAGCTGGGCTCTGACCCCGTTAAGGCAGACCCAGAAGGTGGCGCCACCTGCTGTTAGCTAGCAGCCGCGCTGATTGAGAGAGAGCACCCCGGGCGCGAGGGAGCCCTGCGTACAGAGACTTGAAAACTTCCACCTTTATACTGACTTAAATCTCCTATTTATCAATTACAAATGAACTAACTGATGGCACAGAAAGACGACCTATTAATTTATCTTTGTCCTTAAATTGAAAACATTACAATTGTTTGGAAAGCACGGGTTGACATTTTATTATTTTAATAATTAAATATAATAAAATGCCATTAATTTAACTTCCCCACGCAAAAGTGATTCATATTTACCTTCTTGACCTTGGCCTCTTTCAGTTTTTCCAATGCCAGCTTGATTTTATCAGCCTTCGCCTGGGCCTCTTTGTCTTCCTGTAAAACGGCAAGACATTCGACACAGTCCATTAGGAGTACGAGCCAGTAAACACCCGCGCCACAGCCAGCGTCTTAGCTTCTTTATGTTAGCACGGGCTGTATTGTAGGGCACCAAATTTCACATGGTCGATTTCCAGAATTCAGTGACCGTAACAGAAATCTCCAGCCCAGAAATCTAAGAGGCAGTCACCCTTCATATTTAGGAATAGCAACTTAAAAGATGAAATGGCGACGCTAACAGAACTTCACATATTTGATCCGCGAAGATCTCTGCTTGGCTTGAAACTGGGCTCCTACTTGAGGGATCTATAGGAGGATCTCAAGAGGTTTGAGAATTTCCAGAAATTATATGTTTTTTTTTTAAACCATTTTAAGTGTACAGCTTCAGTGCATTAAATGCATTAAATGCATTGTTGTGTAGCCACCACCATGTCTGGCACTCTCTTCATATGAGGTACTTACAGTAGTTAAATCCTTAGAGATAGAAGGGAGACTAGTAGTTGCCAGGGCTTCAGGGAAGGAGGGACGAGGGAATTATCATTTAACAGGTACAGAGTTTTGGGTTCTGCAAGTTGAAATTATATGCCTGGTTTTGGATCAATATGCACTTTTCCGGGATTCCTGGTTTTAATTAGATTTCTAAAGGAGTCCTTATTTCCCCCAAAGCTAAGACTTAGGCTCAAACTTAAACTTATAATTCACCACAAAACAGTGACAACCATACATGAACAGGCAGAAAAGAGAATTAAATATTTTATGAGCCTCAAACCCCTTGATTTTTGCAAATTAATATTCTGAGAATAGGATTATTATGGCTTTCCTGCATCTATTTCTAATGATGAGGAAATGAGCTGTTCTGGTTACATTCTAATTATACTTGAAAGTGAATATATACCTTCTCACACCAGTGGTTCTTATTTTTTTTTTTTTCTGGAGCCACAAACCCTTTTCAGAAATACATGCATGTTGTAAAAGATGAAGCCCAGAAAGCTTCACACACGCATTTCACTTTGCATGGACTTTCAGAGAATCATGGCCACCTAGAAGTCTTCATGAACCCTATACTAAGAGCCTCTGCTTGTTAGGATGGCTACCGCCAAAAAGGCTACAGATAGTGCGTGC
Source organism: Mormoops blainvillei (assembly GCA_004026545.1). Classification (NCBI taxonomy): domain Eukaryota; kingdom Metazoa; phylum Chordata; class Mammalia; order Chiroptera; family Mormoopidae; genus Mormoops; species Mormoops blainvillei. The sequence continues at coordinate 51,591 of PVJD01008994.1, forward strand.
TGGTGGGGATGTGGGGGAAAAGGGGACCCTTGTGCACGTTGGTGGCACGGTGAATTACTGTAACCACTATGAAAACACAGTATGGAGGTTCCTCAAAAAGTTAAAAATAGAACTACCATATGATCCAGCAATTTCACTTCTGGGTATATATCTGAAGGAAATAAGATCACTATTTTGAAGAGATCCTTGCTCCATGTTCCTTGCAGCATTAGTCACAAGAGCCAGAACTTGGAAACAACCTCAGTGTTCACTGATGGATGAATGAATAAAGAAAACATGTATATTTATAAAAATAAGTATATATAAGTATATACACACACACACAATAGAATATTATTCAGCCATAAGGAAGAAGACAATCCTGCCATTTATGACAATATGGCTGAACTCTGAGGGCATCATGTGAAGTGAGATAAACAGAGAGAGAAAGACAAATACTGTATGATCTCACTTACATGTGGAATCTAAAAGAGTCGAACTCACAGACACAGAGAGTAGAGTGGTGGTTGCCGGGGCGTGAGGAATGAGGGAAACAGGGAGATGTTGGTTGAACGGCACCAACTTCTTCTTATAAGGTACATCATTCTGGGGGATCTAAGGTCCGGCATAGTGACGATAGTAAAATATACTGTATTATAGATATGAAACTTGCTAAAAGAGTAGATCAAAATGTTCTCATCACATATACACAAAAAAGGTGACCATGTGAAGGGATGGTGCTAATGAACCTTATTGTGGTAATTGTTTCAGTGTACACATGTATCAAATCATCATGTTCTACATCTCAACCTTACAGACCATTATGTCACTTGTAGCTCAATAAAATGGAAAAAAAAGAGCCCCTGCCCTATATGGATCACGAATTTTTCAACAATTTTCTATAATAAGTACACAATAGAGCAATGAATATGATTAGTATTTGATTTATATTTAACATTTGTGGGAATGTCCAGAGTTCCTGGGGCCGTGTTTATGAACACCGCCCATCAGTACCCAGTTCAACAAGTGCGGAGGCCACAGGAAATGGAGTGAGATTCTTACTCTAAAATATTTTTAAAGTGGTTCACTCCAAGAAAAAATCTTAAAAAGTTCTTTTTTTTCTTTACTTTTACTTTTATGAGAGACGTGCTATATACGTTGATGTCCCAAATAACGACCATATCAACCTTCCAGCGTTTTCCCAGTATTTGCAAATGTATTGACATCAAGCACTCACCGCCCGCCAGCCCCCGCCCCGCCCCACCCTTCCGCACAGGCAGCGCTGCGAGAGGTTCTTAGGTGTATCTTTGCCCTACTGAACAGGGCTGCCAAAATCGGCAACATTCCATTTAGGTCAGTTCAGAAACGTGTAAGAAATGCTTTCTATTCTTCACGTGCCTGGCTGGCACCAGGGACTCAGAAATGCATAAATCAGTCCCACCGTTCATACCATGTTATAAAACATTACCCTCCAAAGTTGACTATTATCAAGAAGTGCTGCATATAAAAATAGATTTTAGCCAAACTATAATCATTCGCGATTATGGCCTTAATATGTTCTTTATACACACCTCTGAGTCTTATTTTTGGAGGGCTCTGCCTTTGCAATGAACATACTCAGTATCCTTGTTTCTTAGCATCTCAGAGCTTTCGGAGGACAAAGTTATGAATGTAACTCTCACTCTGAAGAAAGTGAAGATGATGGGTAGCAGAGGTCAAGGGTCCTGCCACCTCTGGCCCCACGCACGTACCTGAGAGAGAGGTTCAGGAGGTGGCGGTGGCGGAGGAAGGTCTAACATGGGGTCCTCTGGTGGAGGTGGTAAATCATCCTCATAATAGCTCATACTACTTGCAGTGGCGTTTGCTCCATAACTGAGAGAGGCTGCGCCACTGGAATTTGATATGTCCGGAGGTGCCTCATGCTGTTGGTTCTGAGAAGATGCTTTCTGTGCCTGGATTGTCCTCTGCTCAGCTTCACTTATATCTGCTATCAGATCTGCCATGAGCGCATCTAAATCTTGGTCTTCCAGTGCATTTAAGGATTCTGGTAGGGAAAATCACATTAATAATCAAAATAAAGATTTGGGCCTGGAAAAACGGAAAAGGTCACTTTAAGAGTAATATTTGAGTACTGGTTGCCATGGGCTGAGGGTGGGGATGGGGAACTTGGGAGAGGCTGGTAAAGGGGAACAAACTTTCAGCTATAAAATGAATGAGGTCTGAGGATCTAATGGTGACCGCAGCTGACAACACTGTATTGTAGAGCTGAAATTGGTGGGGAGAGTAGAACTTAATTGTTCTTATAAAAAAAGAGAAAAGAATATATATGTGAGTGTGGAGAAGCACATCTTCATTGCTCATATGTGCAAGTATACACTATCAATGTCATAATTTTACAAAAGTGTCTTGCTTTTCTGAAACTCCATGAGTGTTACCCATGCAAAAGTGATTCATAGTTTGCCTTCTTTCATTTAATGTTATGATGGAAATGACAGATAACAATAATGAATTTATATGGCAAATAATAGAAAAGAGGGTGGGAAAAAAGGAAAATTAAAAGAGGTGTATTATAATTTATCAAGATATAGGCATTGGCACCTAAATGTTTATCAAAAAACTACTGAAAAAACAGAAACAAAGAAACCCAGTGAGTGTCAGAAATAAAACTTGGACCTCTGGATTTCTATAACTAGGTTTCTGTATTATTTTGCCTTTCGTTCTTTTGGTAGGCACTGCCAGTCTTTGGAAAATCTTTTTCAAATGTTGCAATGAATTCTCATTCATTCGGAAGGGATTACATCAAGATTCATTGTAATTTGAATAGCACATAGGCTAACGATTTGTCTTTGAACTAAATAAGAAGAGAGGTTTTTTAAAAAAAATTCTCATTTGAGGAGAGGGAGAGTGAGGAGAGAGAGAGAGACAGAGAGAGAGAGAGAGAGAAATGTGAGACAAACATCAATCAGTTGCGTCCCATATGCACCACGACTGGGGATCGAACCCGCAACCTAGGAATGTGCCCTGACTTGGAATTGAACCTGCAACCTTTTGGTGTAGAGGACAACACTCCAATCAACTGAGCCACACGTCCAGAGCAAGAAGAGAGATTTTTGTTAATAAAATAACATGTCTATCTCAGGGAGAATAAAAAATGTCAGACAGAGCAAATATATCTATTATATAATAGTTATATAGAGAAATTAAAATATATTTGGAACATCCATGCATATATTATCAATCATTATGAAATGAACAGTTCAACATTATCCTTGAAGAAACATTTGCTTATTAATATTTTCTTATTCTACCGTACTCTATTACTCTACAAGCTTAGAAATAAGAAATTCCCTTCACTTCTTAAAAAAAACAAGATAGTTTTGAGGCTTTATGGAAACACAAGATAGAGTTCCTTTTCATTACAAGCAACAATATCTTCTCACCCTTTCAGTTCAACCCAGACACAGAAAAATGCAATCTGAAATCCAGGGCTATAAAAATTATACTTATCATAATGTCTAGGTTCCTTAAATTTTATTTTCAAATTATAGTTTTACACTGATTTTAGTCATTATTATGATTTCAAATTACTTTAGGAAAGAAATTATTATACTTACCATTTAAATCCTTAAAACCCACACTGAAGTTAAACTCGGCTCTGGGAGGTTTAGGGTCCGAAGGGGGAAGAGTGTCGACTCCTAAACTCTGTGGAAACAAATCCCCACCCCCCAAAGTTAACCATAATACTAACACTTTTGCAGTAATTTAATCATTAAGTCAAAAGTCATTTATTGTTCACATTGTTTTTCTCTAAATTTAGAAATGGCATTCCTATTTGAATATGTTTTATGTGATTTTTTTCCCTCTACACAAGATTATAACTTAAAAATGACTCCAGAAAGCACATCTTGAAAGAAAACAGGTCAACCGAGAATGAGAATGAGATAGTTAATTTTTACAAATGACAGAAATAATTTCCTGTACTGATGCATTTGTGACATCCATACTGCACAGTATTCTTTAAAAACATGCACAATTCTTCATTTGCTTTGTAGAAAAGTTTAAGATCCCTATCTAATTTAGCAATATTGGGTTATTTGTATTTCAATGCTTGGAGCGGGAAGCAATGAGCTAACATCCGTGAGAACACTACCAGACACACTGACAACCTGGGTCAGGGGTTCTCAGGTCAGTAGCCTCCAGGCTCCACTCAGTGTGACAGTGACTGACCTCTGGGTTAATCTGGTCTTTCTTAGACCTGGAGCCTATGGCTGAGTGGCCGTCCCGCTACTTGGAAGGGACAAAGTTCTTACAGTGTAAAGAGTCCACGGTAGCTCCATTTTAGTCCTTTAAAATGTAGCATTTCCTCAAAAATTGGCCAAGAATATTTACTGAAGATCGTGCCATTTTCTTAGCTGGCCCTTCTATACAGGTAAGTCCAAGAGAAATTGTTCAGTGGTGGTGTTGTGGGGGGGCCTTCCCTCGGGAAAATTCCTCTGTTGGTTAAATGACTGGCCATGAAGAGCATAAGAACTGCCATTACAGAATGTACATGTGATCAACGTATTCAACGAACCGAGCTCAGGTATAATCAGGAAAAAAGCTTTGTTTTTCCCCACCACTGTCACAGCAACATCAGCAATATATAATATTTCAATGTCCAGTTTTTTTAAAGATAGCTCTCTTTTCATATTAAAATCAAAACTTGTAGCCCCATTTTTTTTTCTAATTTCAAAGTAAAAAGAAAGGGGGATTTACCTGGGTCAAAAGATCCATCTCTCCCAGCAAATTGCTGAACATTTGGTCTATATCATCATTTGACTCACCCATCTGAAAAAGAAAGAAACCTAGGTATAAACACTCTAATACAAGCCTGATCTCTGGAGAATTGTCCCACCTCTTATTCTTTTTCCAAGCGCCCCGTCCATGAGCAAGTCAAGAAGAGAAGGTCCTATGGAGAGGAAGGTTCATTTCAGTCTGAAATTCCGTGATGGATTCCTTTCCAATTTGCTTGGTCCAAGATTGAACCAAACCCTGGGAAATGGTCTCAGAGCGACACTGACACTTTGTTGCTTCAGACTAAACTAGTCTCTTTGGGGCCGAGTGGACAAAGTGGACATTGTTCGGGAATTCACCTCACCACAGGACACCCTTATTAGAAGAGGAGAAAGCTTCATGCTGCAGGCGGTTATGAAGGAGAGAGATGCAGAACTTCGCCTCCATTTATAAATTTACACAGACATATATCACGAGTGGGTAAGCTTCTCTACCAAATGATTCTCTGAAATAGCAGCTTTTGGTGCATTTATCTGGAAGTAGTGGGATGATAAACACTGAGAACTAAAATGGTGACACAATCAAGTGATGACACAGAAATAAATCAGGCTGTATCCTACAGAAGACCTTTCTTTACCTAAAACAAATGAAACGGTTGCCCAAGAGAGGAAATTTGCTTCCACACAATGTTTCCAAACACCTGTGAGGTGCAGCTGGCTGCTTTTCTCTGACTTTTTGGCTGGACGCGGAAACTAGGAGACATGATTACTCGGCCTCCTTCAGCTACTAATTAGTAGCATGCCTTTCGGCAAAGGGAATTAACTACAATACTTCTTCACTTGTAAGATGAGGAGTTTGGTGGTGATAATTTCCAAGGACCCTAAATGCTCTAAAACGTTAGAAGATTAATATTAATTACAGTTCAAGCTGAGCAGTCTGCTGGTTAAGAGTAGAAGATCAGCATGTAATATTTAAGCCAGACAATATTTATGTATGTGTATAGGTATGTTTGTGTTTTAATCATTTCATATATTAACTTAAACGTATACACAAGTAGAGAAAATAATATCATGCTTTTCATGTACTAATGTCCAGCTTTCTTTTTACTTTAAAAAAAAATTTTTTTTGTATTGTTGTTCAAACACATCTCCAGTTTTATCCATGCTGTCGCGAATGGTAGGAGCGCCTTCTTTGTTTCTACTGTGTAGTATTGCATCGTGTAAATGTACCACAGTTTTTTGATCCACTCATTTACTGATGGGCACCTAGGTTGCTTCCAACACCTGGCTATTGTAAATTGTGCTGCTATGAACATTGGTGAACATAAGTTCTTCTGAGTTGCTGTTTCTGGATTTTTAGGGTATTATCTGCCGGGTCCAGCAGTTCCACTGCTGGGTCAAAAGGCAGATCCATTTTTAGTTTTCTGAGGAAATTCCAAACTGTTTTCCACAGTGGCTGCACCAGTCTGCATTCCCACCAACAGTGCACTAGGGTTCCGTTTTCTCTACAACCTCGCCAGCACTTGTTGTTTGTTGATTTGGTTATGATGGCCATTCTGGCTGATGCGAAGTGTTATCTCTTTGTGGTTTTAATTGGCATCTCTCTGATGGCTAGTGATGCTGAGCTTTGACAACAATCAACTCAGGACTGATCTTTTAAATTTAAATATCATATCTGCATCTTCTCCTAATAATTGTTTTGAGACAAATAATATTTTTCCATAAATATTTTGGGATGTAGCTCAAAAGATTTTTTTCTTTTTCTTTCTTTCTTTTCTTTTTTTTTTTACCCTAACCATACTATTATCCCCATGATGACTATTAATTTTCCAGAACACCCTATTTGGCTTCCAGTGGAGGAGGTATCTTGCAGGAGCATGGCTAGCTACAAAACTGGGCTTGAAAGGAAAGGACCAGGAAGGGGACTTCAGTTAAAATGCAAGAGGCCTATGATGCTGTGTGACAAGCACGTTCCTAAGGAGCAGATAAACCTGAAAGAATCAAGTGTGCCTAATACAGGGGACAGGGAGGAGTCCAAGAAGGCCATGCAGCAAATGCTCAGGGTCACACCACACAAGGTAGGTAGGTGAGAAGCCAGGTATGAAAGTGACAGGCAAGGCAGACACTGCAGGTGTGGGTATGTGAGCATGTCAGGGAGGACGCACACAAAGCATCAGTGAAGAAACACGGAAGATGTTCATCCTATTTTATGTGGGTTGTTGGGCTTATGGTTTATCGCAATCAGAAAAGGGAAGGAGAACTGCAGGTGGGGAGGGGAGTCAAAGCTGGACCCATTCCTAGGTAGTTTTATCCCCTCCCAGTTGCTTACAAAAACCTGAGTCATACCCTCCCTTCTTCAAATTACCTACAAAGTGGAGGAAAGAAAGTATATCAGTAAACAAAGTACCCAGGGTTCCACAAGCTATCTGCTCAAAAAATGAATATGGTATTCCAGTCATTGTTTTAAAATAAGGAAATTAACACAATAAACAATAAAATTTCAGCCTTGGCTGGTGTGGTTCAGTGGATCGAGTGCTAGTCTGAGAACCAGAGGGTCACCAGTTCGATTTCCAACCAGCACACAGGCCTGGGTTGTGATTGGCAACCACATATAGACGTTTCTCTCTCTTTCTCACTCCCTTCCCCTCTCTAAAAATAAATAAGTAAAATCTAAAAAAAACCCCAAAATTTCAGAACAGCTCATTTATTTTCACTAGAATGTTATATAGTATAATAATGTGACAAAGTAGAGGAATCCTTCAGATGAATTATTATTAACAGGAGAAGTCAACAGTATTAATGTTAACATATTTCACATTTTTCATAAGAGAAAAGTAATCCATTCAAAGTAGAAAAACTGGATTAAAGTTTTGACCTCAAAACTGCCAGCCAGTATTACAATAAATTCACAGGAACCAAAGACAATGCTAATAAGAAGAATCCCGCTACTGATGCTTTCTCTTATATCGGCAAATTTGGAGAAGCCCTAAAATGATGAAGAATAAAGCCTTGAAAGAAAACATGGCATCCATGAGTCAGAAAAACCCATTGAGCCCAAAGATCTTAGTTTCTTAGCCTGTACACACCTCTGACAGTGAACAGGTTACGGACATGCCAGAATGAATCATGTATCTAAGATGGAAATAACTCAAAACAGTATATTCTCATAACTTCTTCTGAAACTCTTCCTGGATTCATCTGTAAAAATCTTTCCTCCTGCCCTTTCAATCCTTTCCCCCACAGCCTGTTGATATGGAAACACTACAAGCAGTCAACACCAAAAATGTGCTGTAAATCTAGTCATCAGTAAATCTGTTACTGAATGAATCACAGTTTAAAGGAGATGCATCCCTGGTGAAAATAATAAGATATTCATTTGAGTTAAGGGCTATTATTAATATAAATTCATAAATTTGTATTAATCAATAACTATAATCATTTTATATACTTAGCCATCCTGCCCCACAAGAAAACCTTCTTTTGGAATGGACAGAACAAGTCACACAAATATATACAATGTACACACATACATACAAGTGTGAGAAAATAAAGATGTATCTATTTATATGTGTGGTATATTCCAAAGTCAAAATCAAGAAGAGAGAAAGAGAGACAGAGAGAAGGAGGGGGAGAGAGAGAGAGGGAGGGCGAGTGAGTGAGAGAGTGAGAGAGAGAGGGGGAGGGGGCGAGGGAGGGAGAGAGAGAGGGAGAGAGCACACACCCAGCCACGAGAGCTGGAAGTGTTATTTGGTTTAACAGCAGGGTGGAGCAGCCTTAGTGAAGTAACAGATTGCAAAACAAGCAATGTGTACATCATGCTGGGTGGAATTAACATCTTTTTGTGAGTATGTCATTTCTTAGTTCCTTTTGTGTCCTGGGAAGAACAACAAACTGTTGAGTAAATGAAAAAACTAGAATGGTACTTTATCAAGTAGATATGTTGGGTAGTTTTTTTTTTGGGGGGGCAGAAGGTTGGTAAGGAGTGGATCAGAGAGAGGCTGAAATCCTGCCCGAGATTCCCTGAATTTCCAACGGAATTTCCCCCAATGCTCAATACTTCCCTAAGGCTCAAATTCCTAAGTCTTAGTTTTCATCCTCAAATACTTTCTTTTTTCCACATACATAAATTTCATACATAAACTTCATATATACGTACTTAAAAAATCTGTCCGTAGCAAAAAATGATATATATGTGAGGTGATGGGTAAATAAGCTAAATTTACTGTGGTAATCATTTCACAATATATACATATATCACATCATTACGTTGTACACAAACTTATACTGTTACATGTCAATTATATCTCAATAAAGCTGGAAAAACCTATCCTAAGTACTCTGATATATATGAGCAACAGTATATATTTTATATCTATGGCAAAGTTAACCTCATATATTTAATTCAGTTTGGATGCAGGTGTCATCTTACTACTTGGATTAGTAATTTCATGATTTTGAATCTAGATCAGGACAGAACCCATTGAATTGTAACAGGCATTTTCATTATTATTCTCCCTCTGGTGCGTTCTCCTCCCACATGCCCTAATTTGGCTAATGGTCATTATTCACTTATAAGTCCAATTTAGAGACCTTGGTACAATCCTTGCCTCTTCCCATTTTTCCATTCAGCATCAGCTCCTCCGCCCTCCAGCCTCCAGCCTCCAGTCTCCCAGGTCGCCCACCAAGCCTCATCCACCATCATGGGGAGTTGGAAATACAAATTTGAACATGTCATTCTCCTGTTTAAAAACCTTCCATGACTGATCAAGATGAAGCAGAGAGAGTTCAGGTTTTAGCATATCTTTCAAGTCCTTCATAATTTACCATAACCTACTTTTTAGGGTTCAAGTCTTGCCATTTGGGGCCCTCAACACTGTCTGAATAGGCTTTAACAAATTCTCTTTGTCTTTGTACATGTTATTCCCTTTAAATAACATCCTCTTCTGTCTACAGCTCCTTCATAAAATCATATTTATCATTCAAAATCCAGCTCTTGTGTCAATACTTCAATGGCGTCTTCAAAATCAGTAGAGAGATTTGCCAGCTGTTGCCTCTGGGAACCATATCAGTAAATCTGGGTCCCAGCAAAAACACTGATGACGTATTTAACCCCCCAGGCTTGTTTCCTTGTCTATAACATGAGGAGAATAATATATAATTCATAAGATTGTTGTGACATTTAAACAAAATAGCATATGGTCCTTGGTGCTTATATACTCAATAATAGCATTTGCTATACTGAATCATGCTCTTTTTGTTACCACGTTAGAATCTCTTTCCAGACTGGGAGCTGTTATTCAGTAAAGATCGGATCTTGTTAATCTTTGTGTTAAACAATGCTAAGTAACCTCCAAAAGTAATAGGAAAAAAGGGAGCTAGAACAGGTCTCAGGTTTCATAAAAAGCTCTCATTGTACCTCCTGCTCCCTAGACAGGGACCCTGCTGCACTGAACTCAGAGGCTGACACTGCATCCCAGGGCCGGACAGCCCGTAGGAATCACCAAACTCCATGCTTCCTATAACTGTCAGAGTAGTTAAACAAAAAGTCTGTTTCTAAGCTATTATCTAGGTTTGTGGAATTTCAGTCACTTTTTGCAGTGTTTTCCAAGTGAGTAAATGCTGATATTTACACAAATACATTTTGCTGGTAAACACAAAGATTTCATTGGAGCTCACATCTATTTGGGTTTGAATCAGATTTCAAACCCAAATTTTTTTGAGCAAAATCTAATAGCTACCCAGCTTGAGTGACATTATCAACAGTTTTCCTTCTTAGCTAATTCAATCTAAAGTCAGTTATTCTTTCAAGTAGTCAGTTAATTAACCATTATTTAATATACAAAACAAGTTATGTATTCTACCTTAATTATTCCTTTATTCACATCACTTATCTAATTAATTTCAACCTCATAAACATAGATGTATACCTTGCTTTAGAACACCTTCATTATACAGTAATATATTAGGTTATCTGTGTCAGTGTATAATTTATAATATACTTATGCATTTTGCTATTTACTTAGAATTACATGCTTCTACCTTGTATTGGGTTTCAAAATAGAGAATAAATTATACAAGGCCTGTCTGGGAAAAGTCTAGCCATTGTTCATATAAGAAAGGTTTGCATGACATCAGTGTAACCTGGCAGTCAAGGAGAGTGGACTGACTGGAACATGCATGCATGAATAATGACAACTTCACTGTACTAGTCAGTGGGGGTGGTAGATGCCATTGAGTGAGCATGTGCGCTGTGTGGCCATTGCATTCAAAACGACTGAGTAGAGCAAAGCATCTGCATCAAAATTTGCATTAAGCTTGAATATTCCTCCACAGAAGCTATTCGGATGATTCAGAAGGCTGCAGCTATGGGCAACTGGTGATGGGAACCTTCCTCATGACAACATACTTGCTCATGCATCACGTCTCATGCAGAATTTTCTTTGAAGCATCAAATCATCCAGGTGACTCAGCACCCCCTACATCCTGGATTTGGCACCCTGTGACTTCTGGCTTTTCCCAAAACTAAAATCACCTTAGAAAGAGAAGAGATTTCAGACTGTCATGAGATTCAGGAAAGTATGATGCGCAGCTGGGAGAACTGTGTGAGGTCCCGAGGTGCCTGCTTTGAAGAAGACTGAGGTGTCATTGTCCTATGTACATTGTTTCTTGTATCTTGTATCTTCTTCAATAAATGTCTATTTTTCATATTACATGGCCGAATACTTTCTGGACAGGCCTTGTATATGTGTGTGTGTGTATTTGCTGATACCAAATTTTGTTTTTTTATGTGGTTATATTTATTTATTTTGTTTTTGATGCAACTGTAGTTTCCAAATTCTCTTCAAGGTGTATATTTGTCTATAGATAGAATGTTGGGAAAACACATTATTTATTTTTAAAGATTTATATATTTATTTATTTACTTTTAGAGAGAGGTGAAGGGAGGGAGAAAGAGAAGGAGAGAAACACTGATGTGAAAGACAAACATCATTCTGTTTCCTCTCACAAACGCCCTGATCAGAGACCAAACCTACAACCCAGTCATGTGCCCCGACTGGGAATCCAATTGGTGACCTTTTGCTTTGTGAGCTGATGCCCAACCAACTGGCCAGGGCAACACATTATTTATTAATACTTTTTATTTTTTATTAATTTTACTTTTAATTGAATTTGTTATGGTTACATTGGTTAATAAAATTATGTAAGTTTCAAGTGTACAGTTCTATAATACATCATCCGTATACTGTATTGTGTGTTCACCATCCAAAGTATAGTCTCCTCCCATCACTGTTTAACGCCCCTTTACCTCCTTCCATCTGCCCCCCACTCCCCTTTCCCTCTGGTAGTCATCACGCTGTTGTCTGTGTCTATGAATTTTTTGTTTCCTTAATCCCTTCACCTATTTCATCCAGCCCCCCTCACCCCTTTCCCTCTGATGGCTGTTAGTCTGTTCTCTATATCTATGAGTCTGTTTCCATTTTGTTTATTAAATTACACATGTAAGTGAAATCATCATATAGTATTTGTCATTCTCTGACTGCCTTATTTCACTTAGCATAATACCCTCTAGTTCCATCTGTGCTCTTACAAAAGGTAAGATTTCTTTCTATTTTTACAGCTGAGTAGTAGTCCACTGTGGGTACCACAGCTTTCTTATCCATTCACCTGCTGATGGGCACTTGGGCTGCTTCCAAATCTTGGCTATCGTAAATAGCACTGCAATGAACATAATGATACCTATATTTTTTTCAATCACTGTTTCCTGTTTATTTGGATATATTCCCAGAAGTGGGATTGCTAGGTCCTAAGGCAGTTCCATTTTATTTTCCACAGTGGCTGCATCAGTCTGCATTCTCACCAAAAATGCATGAGGGTTCCCTTTTCTCCACATCCTTGCCAGAACTTGTTGACTTATTGGTGATCTCCATTTTGTCAGGTGTGAGGTGATATCTCATTGTGGTTTCAATTTGCATTTCTCTGATAATCAGTGATGTTGAGCATCTTTTCATATGTCAATTGTTCATCTGTATGTCCTCTTAGGAGAAGTGTCTACTCAGGTCCTTTGCTCATTTTTTAAAATTGGAATTGTTTTTTTGGTGTTGAGTTGTTTGAGTTCCTTATGAATGGGAACTAATCAACAGAACAAACGAGCAAGCGAAATATAACCAGAGACATTGAAATAAAGAACAAACTGACAGTGAACAGAAGAGAGGGCGGAGGGAATAACAGGGGGAAACAGGCGAAGAGTAATCAAGGAACATGTATGAAGGACACACAGACAAAGTCAAAAGGGGGCACGATTGAGGATGGGAGATGGAGATGGGAGGGTGGGGGGTATACTGGGGAGAAAATGGACAAAACTGTACTTGAACAGCAATTTAAAAAATTTTGGATATTAACCCCTTGTCAAATGTGTCATTGGCAAATATGTTCTCCCATTCAGTGGGTACTTTTTGTTTTGTTGATGGTTTCTTTTGCTGTGCAAAAATGTTTTAGTTTGATGCAGTCTCATTTGTTTATATTTTCTTTTGTTTCCTTTGCCTAAGGAAGGATATAAAAAAAAATATTACTATGAGAAATATGTAAGATTTTACTGTCTATGTTTTCTTCTAGGATTTTTATGGTTCTGAGTTTTACATTTAAGTCTTTAATCTATTTTGAATTTATTCTTGTGTGTGGTGTAAGAAGGTGGTTTACATTTTTTTTGCATGTATCTGTCTAATTTTCCAAACATAGTTTATTTACTCATATGTTTATATTTAAATTCATGTATTTGTAAGAACCAAAAAGAATACAGACATGAACATGTTCAAATACTGCTCTGTTATATATGTTACACTTGGTTGCTATAAACTGCATATTGAGCATAATATTATTAGATTAAGGTTTATTCAATGCATTTAAAACTAAAAGATTTATTCATAAAACATACAGGTTTGTACATTAAATAAAATAGGCAATAAAACTTATAAGAATTTTTCATAAAACAAAATACAATTAAAAAGACTGCTTTTCATACTGATTTTATAAAGTGCATCTAACAATTTCATAAAATCAAAAGGTTAAAATTTTTCTCTTGTTATTATCAATTCTTGGCTTTACAGAAATGATGCATTCAGTGGCAGCCAGCAGCAACGCCATAAAGAGCTTCGTGTTATTTCAATTTTTATAAGGAGTTTATTTGTCAAAAGTCTGCTTTCTTGTGGTGCCCAATTAGGATGTTATGAACTCCTGGATAGTCTAATTGGCATGGTCATAAAGCTCACCTTTTCAGCCATGCTCTTAGTTATGCATAATCTTTACTTGGACTGAAGTACTGATACCAATAGTGGAATAATAATTTTAGAACAGTAAGAATTAAAGAAAAAGAATATTTCTTAGTAAAAAATTTAAAGGACATAACAAGGAATATATGAAATTGACTTTCTGAGATAAGTACTATCTGATTATACTTATATGTGGAATCTAATGAACAAAATTAACAAAATAGAAACAGACTCATTGATACAGAGAACAGACTGACAGCTGTTGGGAGAAGGGTTGGGAGGCTGGGTGATAAAGATGAAGGGATTAAGCAAAAAAAACAAAACAAAACAAAACAAAACAAAACAAAAACCACCTCATAGACACAGACAACAGTATGGTGATTACCAGAGGGAAAGGGGGTGGGGGAGGTAGAAGAGGGTAAAGGGGAGATAAATAGTGACAGAAGAAGGCTTGACTTTGGGTGGTGAACATACAATACAATATACAGATGATGGATTATAGAATAGTATACTGAAATCTATGTAATTTTATTAATCAATGTCACCCCAATAAAATCAATAAAAATTAAAAAAAATAAAATTAGATACTGGTAAAAATGTTTTCAAATGATTCTCTGATCAATAAAATGATCATTCAGTTAAGTTCAGGCATGATAGAATTGATCTTCAAAATTCTAGCAGAATAGTTGCTTACCTACCTACCAAGGAGAAAACAGCCCTCTCTGTTGCTTCTAGAATGACTGTTGGATGAGGGAGGCAGAGGGAGAAGTTTCCCCACTCCCTATATCTGCCTGATGATAAAAATAATAACTCTTAGGTGTTCTCACTGTGTGCCAGGCCCTGTCCTTGTGCTTTACATGGATTTCTGATTAGATCCATCCTCAGCACCACCCAAGACAGGGCAATTTTATTTCCCCCATCTTACAGATGAAGAAACTAAGGGACCCAGAGATTAAGTAACTTGTCTCAAGTTACACAATTTAAGTCAGTCAACAAATATTTATTAATCCCAGATACTGTTCTAGGACTAAACAAACCTCTGGAAGATTTTTTTCTGTGGGTTTTCCCCAACTGTATTTTTTCTCTTCAATGTACCAAGGGTGAACTGTCTAAGAGACTTCATCTACATACCGAGTGCCTTTCTATATTAAAGAGTATTAAACCAGAATGTTTGCATCCTTGCATTGAGACTGTTAGCTCTTTTACTCTACATCCTATCATGTCTTTCCTAGTGCAGGTGAACAGTGCTTTGAGCCTATAGCCAGACTACCAGAACTAAACTGTAACTAGAATGAGAAAAAAGGTCTAAAATCTGAGACTCTGTCAGTATCAATTTGCTTTGGTACTTTTATTCTTTTTAAATTAAAGAAATAGTCATGTTTATTTCTTCAAGGAGAAACATCGGCCCACACAGTACTACTACAGATAAAAGAGAAGAGAAAAATTTAAAAAAATTTTGTCCATGATA
>PVJD01008995.1:0-67037 GCA_004026545.1 Mormoops blainvillei
TGCGTGGGTGCAGCTGCCCTCTCGTGGCCCACCCCCACCCCGGCCAAAGGGTGTGCGGAGGGCGTGGGCGGCCGCGGCCTCGGCAGACTTCCACCTTAAGGTGTGAGCAGCTGGGCCCCACTCCGCCCCCACCACCCTGGTGACAAATACTAATGTCTAAACCAGCAGCCCGCCGGCCGCCCGCGCCCGCTCGTGTTCTTTGCTGAAATGTCACCTGTTCCTATCTAGCGATTTGCATAATGCAAAGCTCCTCACTCGTAAAATACAGATTAGGAGGGGAAGCGGAGTCATTCTGGAACCAGAGAGGCATTTCAAGGGACGGGAGGGAGGCCGTGCACACTCTTAACTCTGTCCCTGCCGGCTGGCCGGCCTCTGGGGCCTGGGGCCCTGCCTGGGCTCGCCTCAACGGGGCGCCTCTGGCCCGGGGACAGGCCCCAGTGGCCTGGAGGCCCCCGGAGCTGGTGGCCGTGGGGTATGAGTGGCGCCCACTTGACTGAGGCGAAGAGCAAAGGGGCTGCTCGGTTGCCCCTTTCTCGGGCTTTGGCGCTTTCAGATGGTTCGAAGGTGTCCTTGAGCCTGGGGGGCCCGAGAGCCCAGGGGAGCTTCAGGCACCTGCTGCCCAGGGAAGGGCCTTGGGCTGCTCTGCGGTCCCTCTAGTCAGCCTGGCCGAGGGGCAACTGCCAATGGGAGTGCCAGCTTGTCCCTCCGAGGGAGTGGCGTGTGGGAGAGCCAGCTGTGGCCAGACGTGGACTCGGGGCTTGGGAGGAGAGGCCAGTGTCAGGGGCTCCGCTGGCTCTGCCTGGCCACCAGGAGGGAGCAGCGTTCTCCCCACCTCGGCCCCAAGGCCACACCGACAACCACACCCCCTGAGTCCCCTCTGTCAAGGTAGCTCCACCTACCATCCCTGTCCCTGGGATGCCACCCTCCCTCGTGCCACCTGCAGAGCCCTTCTCTGTGGCCACAGGAGCCCCCAATCCTGGCCACCCCGACCTGCGGTCAGTGTGGGGTTGCTGTGAAGCTGGGGACGGAGGGGCGCACCAGGAATGGGGGTGTGGCAGGAGGGGAGGGGAAGCCGAGGCCAAAGTCGGCCTTCAGTCTGGACCACGTGTAGATGGGTGTGGGGGTGCTCGGCCGGGGGGCCCTTGGCTGAGTCCCCGCCCAGGGAGGTTGTCCGGGTGTCACGAGGGAGGGACTGACCGACTCACAGGCCTTCCCTGCGGCCCAGGAGCGGGACGGAGCCCGAGCCCAGGGCCCCCGCCACTTCCCCGAGGACGCGCAGGTCCCTCTGATCGCGGCCGCGTTTCCCGCCCCTGCCCTCCCCAGGTGCAGACGCGTCTCGGGAAGCCCCGGGCTGGGCTTCGCACCGTCCCCGTTCTCTCGCCGGGAAACCGGGACAAGGGCAGGCGAGCCGGGCCTGGACCTGGGCAGCGCTGCCGTGGCCGCTCCGTGTGCTGGCAGGGGGTGCTCCCGGGAAACTCGCGCGTGGAGCCCCTGCAGTGACCTGGGCCCCGGTCCAAGCCGGCCCTGCCCCTGCCTGGGGAACGGGGGCGGAGCAGCCAGGGCCCCCCCGACGGGGAACCCTTGCTCCCAGGGGAGGTGCCACTGCCCAGGAGACCCGGCCCAGACCCGCACTCACCCCCTCTGCCAGTGAGCCTCCCTCCCACCCCCGCCCTGGGAACAGAGGGGTCATTTCTCTGGACCCGAAGTCCTGTCAGCTCTGACAGACCCCACTCACCGGCAACGAGTGCTGGCGTGCCCCCAGGCAGCCTGGCCTGCCGTCCTCTGCGCCTTTGGGAGGCCCAGCTCTGCCCTCCCTACCTGGCCCTCCCCAGGGCGGGGCGGGAGGCGCATCTGAGGCCACGCGGCCGCCCTGCCCAGGCCTGTGGATGCTCTGAAACTGGTTTCCGCCAGTTTCACCTCTGGGGACACCAGGGTTTGTGGCTCCTCCCTGATTGTCTGAACAAGGGGTTCCTAGGTGAGTCACAGCCAAAGCGATTGATTTGTGGCCGGGAGGCTGTGTGGCTAGCCATGCTATAGCCGCCACGCCAGGACCCCTGGCCCCTGCTGGGTTCCCGCCCACACAGAGTCTACTGCTGCCCTTTCCGGAGGCAGGTGACCCCCGCAGGACTGGTTCCACCTGTGGATGTGTCCCCACCCGGTATTAACACGGCTCTTTCTTCGCCACGAGCAATGAGCTGACAGTTCCCAGAGGGACAGGAACTTTGAGTGGCTTGGTCCCTGAGCTGCCCATGCCGCCAGGCGTCACACAGCCAGGGAGTCCAGGGTCCGGCTTCCGCACTGTGGAGTCCTGCTGGGGCCAGTCTCGGGCGCTGCCCCCCAACACCCTCGGCCTCTTGGGCAGACAGGCTACAGGGCCTATGGGGGGTATAACCCCCCACAGCTTACAAATGCGGACAGAGCAGCCCCTGTTGGGGAAGGGCACAGCCCAGGGCCTGGAAGCCCCTCGTATGTAACTGACCTGTCTTTGTCTGCAGGCTGGGGTCCCTGGCAGCGGACCGGGAGGGGGTGTGGCCAGAAGGCGGGGCCAGGCCTCATCCCTCACTGGCTCGCTCGGTGTTGGGTGGGCACCTTTTGCCTGCAGGTCAGGTGCCAGCGGGAGCCAGCGGTGACCAAAGCCCCGCTGCTGCCGGCCGAGGACAGACGCAGGGCCCAGAGCACAGCCAGGGTGGCCCCGTGTGGGGCCTGGGAGTCCTGGGCAGAGGGCGGCCTCGACATGGACCCAGGGGCCTGGGGAGGGATGGTGACTGCAGGGGCTCCGGCGGTGCAGAGGGGAGGGGTCGTGCCTGTGGGCCGCCAGCCGGCTGGGGGCTGAGGAGGGGCCGACGGGAGCTCCGGGGACCCCCGTGTCCTTCCCCGCCACTGGCCCTCGAGCCCCCCCTCCCCACCCTCCCCGCCTTCAGACCTGCCTTGTCCTGCCCACCTCTCCGCTCGACCACCTGCCCTCTGACCTTTCCGTTCACCCCGACCTTCCCCAGCCTGTCTCGTCACCCTGGGCTTTCGTGTCACCTGACATCCCGTGGGACCTGGCCCCAAATTACACCCCAACCTGGGGCCACCGGGTGGGCCCAGCTGGCCTCTCCCTCCGCCTGCAAAGGCCCTGCATCTCCCCACCCCCACCCTTCACCTTCCTCCCCTCCCCACTTCACCTCGAAGTACCCCAGACCCAGCCCGGGGTCTCAGGTCTTGTCCCCACACACCTGTGGGCTCCACTGTGTCGCCCTCCCACCCCCGTCACTGTACCTGAGGCCATGTCGCCTCTGCCCTGGGTCGTGCGCCTCCCCTGCTCAGGGCCCCGCTGTGGCCCCACGCGCCCCCGAGCCGGGCAGGGACGGCCCCATGTGTGGCTGTTCTGTCCTTGCCTCGTGCCCACCCCAGTCCCCGTTACCTCCCACAAGCGATGAAGCTGGACTTCTCCACCGATCCGGGCTCCATGCCGCCTCCAGTGCCTGGGCGGGTCACAGCCCCTCACAGGTGCCCTCAGGGCCTTGTCCTGGGATCTCTGGGGGGCCTCCATGTGGCTGGGGGTCATGGGGACTGTCCCTCCCGGGCCAGCTCATCTCCAGGGACCCCAGCTCAATTCACCCCAAGGCAGGGGAGCTGGGGCAGAGGGGCCAAGGGCTTGGCGGTTGTCCGGCAGGCCAGCCGCACCATGTGGTGGCACCTGCCTGCCTGCAGGGGGAGATGTGGGGCGGCCCTGAGAGCCGCCCGCAGGAGGCAGTGACCAGGTAGGCAGGCGGGCAGGTGGGCAGGTGGGCGTGTGGGTTGGGGTTCCCGGAGCTGCCGATAAAGCCCGTTAACGGTCCTTTGCTGATGAGAAGAGTGGGGCTAATTATGACAGATCTCTGGGGCGCACACAGCCAGGGGGCTGCTGCCACACCCCCTGGGCCCTCCCCCCGCCCCTGGCTCCCCACACCCCTCGCCTCCCTGTGTACTGCACCCCCACTTCTCCCGAGTGCCGCCCAGCTCTGTCCCTGGACGGGGTGGGGTCGCCCTGGGCGTGACCCACCTGCTGCCCAAGCCGGGCTCAGGGGCTTCCCAGACTTTTCTGGGCTTTTGTGGACAGAAGGAACAGAGGGGATGCCTGGTTTCCCCTGAGGATGGGGGTGCAGGGCTGGAGGCCCAGTGAGGGGCAGCCCAGGGTGACCTGGCTGGCTGTCTGGAGCACGTCCCTGGCGAGGACAGCGGCAGGGCCGTGGTTGGGGCGCAGGGCCCAGCGGGGCTGGGGCCGCAGGTAAGCCAGACAGAGGCTCCGTGGCAGGGAGGGCGGCCCATGCTCTGTGCCTCGGTTTCCCGAGGGTGTCCCGAGGTGAAGGGCCCGTTTCCTCGCCTTCCCGGGGGTGCCTGGCTGGGGAGGCATTCGGACTGTTCCGGGTCAGGACCCCTGGTCCCCTCTTGCCTCTCGGGCAGCCAGCCCTCCGCTGGGAGGTGGGGTGGGCTGGAGGTCATGCAGCAGCCAAGGTGCGTCTGAGGGCGCGGGGGACCCCAGCTTGGCCACCCTTCCTTGGCCCTAAGTGTGGCCGGGGCAGAGACTGTCGGTCCTTTGTCCATCTGCCTAGCCACCCACCTCTTTGTCTGTCCGTCCGTCTGGGGTGCCCTTGGCGCCCAGCTCCTGCTGAAGATCAGCCGCCTCACCCGTCTGCCCACTCGGTGTCTCCGGGGCTGCTGTCCCTCCCTCTGCCCTGTCCCTGTCCCTGCCCCCGCTGTCTCACCTGGTCCCTTCCCTGCACAGAACACACTTCGATGTGTCCCGTAACAGCTCTGCTGCAGGCACTCTCCTTCCCAACACCCCTTGGTCCAGCTTCCAGAACCTTCTGCTTCCCAGTTGCTTCCCGGCTCCCCGTGCCCCTGGGCACTCTTGCAGAGCCAGACCCCAGCCCTGGTCTGACAGCAGGGGTCCCACGGGGACTTGTGGAGAGGCAAGGCCTCTGAGCAGTGGCGCGTTGGGCGTTATTTAGAGGGGGAGGGGCTTGGCAGAAAGGCGTCATGGGATTTTCCATGCAGAACGATCGTCCTATCTCTGCCTGCGTGTCATCCATTACTGCTAATTACGCCGCCGGCCCAGCCTCGCGCCCAGGCCGCTCCGGCCCCGCGGGCAGCTCCGTCCTCATTGTCTTCTCGGGCCGCCCCTCTTGGCCAGTGGGAAGGGCCGGGGTCTCCCTATCGGGCCGGAGCAGCAGCCTGGCGTCGTGGGGGCCCGTGATGAATGAAGCATGGAAATTAGTTCCAGAGTTTAACTGATAAGCGGGGAGCGCGGCTACACTCGGCTATGGCAGCCCTAATTGATGAGCTCATTAAGTCCATTATTAGAGAAATTGATTTCAAATAGGCACTTAGAGCGGCTGCAGGAGGCAGGTGGGGCAGGAGTGGGAAGGCACGGGAAGTCGCGAAAATACATAATGAGGCAAGTAATTTTATAGGTTTGTTTAATGAAAAGCCCCAGCAGCGTCCGCTGGCCGCGTGCGTTTTAAACACTCATTTTATGTACTAATAAAGCTCCCGGCGGTGGGGTCCTTCTCGGCCGGCCCACATCCTCCGTGCCGCCCCTAATTAATTAATTAACCCAGCCAGGCGATCAATGAGGTAGTCACACGGAGTTGACACTGGAGGCCGCCCAGCCCGCCAGGAGGGGAGCCCTGGCAGGGGCTTCACAGCCCGGCCCCCAGAGCCCCCCGCCCTGGGGGCCCCACCACGGGGACCCGGGCCGAGGCTGGAGCTGGGCTGGCTGCGGGAGCCGCCCGCCGGGCTGGGAACGTCCCTGCACCGCCCCTCGGACCGACGCTGCTCCGAGGGGCGCTGCCCGCGTGGCCCTCAGCTGACTTGACCTGTGCTCTGGTCCAGTCCCTCAGACTCTGGCGGCTCAGTCTGGGTGGCCCTGGGGGCCCTGACCCCAGCCTCCACCCTGCCGTCCTCAGACCCAGCGCACCCAAACGGGGGCGGATACATGGATATAGGCCGACACACAGACACACACGAGGAGACCAGCACGTCACGCGGAATCCCACACAGACACACGTGTGGCTGCACAGAGAGGCACATGCACAGACACACACTCAGAGACATGGACGTGGACATACACGAAATGTCACACACAGATGCACCCGCAAACACGCACGTGGACACGCGGTTGACACACAGACGGGAATTCACAGGACCACCCTTCCTTCCTGCCTGGGCACGCTCGGGTGTGGGTTCAGGGCCACTCTCCCCACGGTCCCACCACCTGTGGCCACTCCCCCTGTCCCTCCGCCTGTCCCTTGCTAGGTTCAGAGCACCTAGCCCATCCCTGGGTCTCTTCTCGTCCCATCCCACCCGTTCTTTCCTCCGGCGCCCTCCCCAGGCCCCCAGCCCCTCACCAGCTCCACCTGGCGTCCAACCCAGCGACACCGGCCTGGATCCCCCCACAGCTCCCCTCGCTGGCCCTCCCTCGGTGAGGGTGCCCGCCCCGTGTGTGGGGAGAGCCCTGTGGGGAGCAGAGCCTACAGGCGCCCTGTCTGTGCCGGGCCGGCCCCCGCTCCTGGTTCGGGCCCTTTGCCCCTGCTGTCCCGTCTGCTGGGACCGCGCGCCCGCCCACTCAGCTCCTCCACGCCAACGGCAGACCCGCGCCCACCGTCCACCCCTCTGCGGGCCTCGCCTGCGCCTGACCTGGTACTAATGTCTGTGTGACGCTGCCCCCCATCCAACTACCATGCAGCCCCCCTGGCGGTGGCGAGGACGTTTGTCTGGTTTTCCTTTCCCGCTGAAACCCCAGGCCCAGAGCAGCGCGGACGCACCCGGTGAAGCTCCGGGGGGGCGGGTGTCTCGTTTCCTCGATTTATACACAGGTTGGGAAGTTCCGCCTATAGTGACACAGCAAGGAGGTGGCACCGCTTTCCGTCAACAGGACTGTGAAAACAGCGACGGGGTGGAGGGGGACGTAAGTGCGCTGAGGTCTCAGCTGGAGGACGCTGACCCATTCTGTTGAAAATGGAGAGTTCAAGAAAAGCACCGTCAATGTTCGGAGAGGGCGTGTGATTCGGGGAAGTGGTCACACGGGGGTTGGGAGAACGGAAGTCAGACAGGAGGCAGCTGCTGTGTCTGGGTCTGCGGGGTGGACGACCCCCTCCCAGGCTGCCTGGGGGGGGCCCCGCCCTGGAGGACACTGTCCCGCAAGGGTCACTGGAGGTACTGCCCGCCCTGCAGGCTGCACTGGCCTCTCGGTGCCAGGACCCGGGCGGAGGCCAGCGGCCGAGGAGCCTGGGAACACGTGGACCGGAGGTGACAGCGAGCCGGCAAGTGACGGCGTTGCGTCCCACACTAACTTCCGGCGACAAGACCTGGTGACACTGCTCAACTGGCTGTAACTTTTCACGGGCGCTGCCGATGGACACCCTGCTCCCCAAGGACAGGACACGCCCACCTCTGCCCGTACAGTCCTCTCCGGTCACAGCGCCACCTAAGCATCCTGTGACCCAGGTTGACCACCAAGTCCTCAGGAATGTGGGAGCATGTAGGGGAGGCCAGTCCTGTGCTGTGCAGGCGGCTGCGGTGACTTCGACCGCTGCCTCCTGTCGGCTGCTCATCTGGCCCGCAGGCATCACCGCAAGTGTGGGCGTCCCCTCTTCCCATCGCCAGGGTTGTTGTGGCACCTCAGCCACCACAGGGTCCCTGGGAACCCTCAACGCCATGCTCGGCTGCTCGGGAGGGAAGGTTCAATCCAGGCTTCCCAGCCGTGTGACCACCTGGCCCCATGTCCTGTCCCCCGTGTATGGCCCCCTGGGGCCCACATCCGCCCCTCTGCCCCTCACTGGCCCACCTGGTTCCCCTGGGGTCCTGGCTTCGCTCCGAGAGCTGGGGGCGGCCGGCTCTGACTTTACTTGGGGGTCAGCAGGCCGAGGTTAGCACAGAGGGGCTCCTGGGGCCTTGAGAGCTGGCTCCAAGTTTCCATGTCTGTCTGAGTCCACCCTGTGTCCCCTCCAGCCTTAGGATCCCGCGCCCCACTGATCGGTGTCCCACCCATAACAGAAGTTTTGACGTGCCGTGCACTCACCCAAGCTGTCCCGAGGTTGCGTGGTCCTCCGCACGTCCGTCTGGGGACCACCAGCAAAAAGACCCCTTCCAGACCTAATAGGTGCCCCTGGCTGTCTGACTGTGTCCTGGGCTTTTTATCTTTAAAAAAATAAATAAAAAGCGCTGTTTTTCTACACTCATTTGTTTGTTTACTCACTTGTCTATAGAAATACTACTGTGACAAACAAACAAACCAGTTAAAGAAAGCAGGACCGCCCTGTTAGAGAGGCACCCCGCCCCTGCTGGCATGGCCAGAGCTCTGGTCACCATGGCGCTCGGGTCTTCGGGCCTGGTGCTTCAAGCAAACAAGCCCGTGGGTCCGAGTTCTGGTGACCGCCGTCACCGACCGGGCGCTGAGCAGACAGGCGGCCCAAACCGCAGGTCTCAGCCCTGCCTGGCGGGCACTGCCCCTCAACTGCACCCCACGGCCATTCTGAGGCCTGGCTGTGGGATATGAGTGCTGAGACACGTCCAGGTCCTCAGGACCCCTGGGGAAGAGCCCCCGGCCCCTCGGTCCACCCCAGAGCAGGGCCCGCCGACACGGGGCTAGCCCTGCGCCCACGCTCCCCTGCAGGCGAGGCTGAGAGCCGCGGCTGGGACCGCCCTTCATTCCGGAGCGAGCACCTGCCGGTCCTCATTCGACGCCCTCCTGGCTTTGATGGAAGAAGAACCCACGGCACGTGTTCCTTTGCAAGCTCAGCCCTGAGTCTCTGTAACCTGACGGGCCTGCAAACACCAGTTGTGCGCCATCCAGTTTGTGGGTGTGTTAACAAAGTCCTCTCCCCAGTGCCTGGCCTGGCCCCGGGGTGGGACCGGAGTGACGGAGGCGGGAAGGCACGTGGGGCCTGGGGGCAGCCACCCGGTGGCCCAGGACTCACTCCGAGTCCTCCCTTCCCAGGGACCAGCGTGGACACGAGACAGATGACAGAAAAGCGATTTACAATTTGGCCCGTTCTATTTCCAATTAAAGCTCAGGCATTAGTTAATACGTAGGGCCGGGGATCTCAGGCAGAGATAATGTGCAGATAGCTCCGTAGAACTCCGTCAGGAACAAATAATTTTGCACAAATTTGCAAACAGCACGGTTTTTGTAAACAGCCCTAATCTTTCTACTGGCCCTGCTGTCGATTATGCATTTTTCCTTCGTGATAATTTAATGATGACCTAATTTACCTATCATTGCCTGGCCTTGGGTGCAGCCAACGCGATTGTCCAGTGCAGTCCCAAATCCATCCCCGTGGCATTAATTCATATTGACCAGGTTGTTTACAAATCGAGCTTTTTCCCTCGTGATGCCTGATGGTGAGCCACACTGATGAGCCCGCCGGCGCATCGCCCGCCCGGCCCACCCTGAGTGCGCTGGAGGGGCTGCAGCCACCGCGGGGCCGTGCATGCGGGAGCTGAAGGGGCAGGGGAGGGGGGGAAGGGGAGGTTTGCCCAGTGCACGGCGGGGTGGTGAGGAGGGTGATAACAAAGCATCATCCCTGGGCGGCCACACAGGGAAGGCGGGGCTCTGCGGGGTGATAGGCGGCATCACCATCGGCCAAACTTGCTCCCTCTCGGCCGTCAGGGCGGGGTGACCCTGAAGTTAGTGGTGGGTGGTTGATGGCTGGGCAGTGAGTCAGCTGTTGGGGCAGCTGGTTGCAGGGCCAGGGCTGGGCAGGTGGGTGGGCAGGTAGGAGGGTGGTCGAGGGAGTGGAGTTGGGTGTGTGCGTGTGGGCGGCCTGATGGCCTGGTGGTTGGACGAGTGGGTAGGTGGTGGGTGGTGCATTTGGGATGCAGTGGGGGAGCAGGTGGGCTGTGGACGGCTGACGAATCGGGTAGGTCAATGGCTTCGAAGTGGGTTAGCTGAGGGAAGGGGCCCGGTACACAGTCAAGTGGGGTTATTCGGGCGAGTGGGAACAAGGGTGCATCTCTATCAGCTGGGCCTTTTCTGACCAAGTCTCCAGGGACAGAAGCCATGGGGACCAGAGGTTGTCACTCCATTTATGTTGTTTACTTGGAAACAGAAACAAACTCAGACTGGGCTGAGATGGAGTGTGGCTGTGGGGGTCGGCTACAGGGTGGGCCGGGGTGGGGCAGCGTGGGGTTCATCGGAGAAGGGACAGGAGCAGTAGACAAGTGAAAATGTCTCTGACACCCTGATTCTAGTTGCTCATGGGGAGCCCGGGCCAGGGAGCCAGGGACCTGGCTCAGGTCTGGGCCGGGGGTGCGGCTACTGAGGGACAGAGCCTGTCCAGGGTGGGCATGGGTCCCAGGGCCCTGGAGGGCGGGTGCTGGGAGTTTATGCAGAGGGAAGTTGGGTGCCGCGGGAGCCCACACACTGTCCCCCCCACCCCCACCCGCAGCAGCGGGGACACGAGGACAGTGTCACACCCGCCTGCGAGCTGGCACCCCCGGGGCCTGGAAAGTCTCCTCGGGCAGTGGCGTCCGATCTGGCCCAGGCCGTCCTGTCTGCGCTGCCGCGTCCCCAACCTGCAGGCTCCCGCCTGGTCATCCTCACCTGTCATCGCCCAGCCAGCCCACCCCGAGGTCCAGGTCCCGCCAGAGTCAGGGGCTGGGGTGGGCAATGTGGGGAAGAAGAGCCTCCTTTGGGATATTTGGGGACCGAGGGCCCCTTCCTCACACCTGCAAGCAGGGTCTCGCCACCATCCCTAACCCTGCCAGGGGCCATGCGTGGGGTTCGTGGTGACCTCTTAAAGGCCCCCCAGCAGGACCTCTGCCAGGTAGCGTCTGCACCAGCTCCCAGCTCCGAGGGTGAAGACGCCGCGGCCCCCCACACCGGGCACACCCTCCTGCCGCAGCAGCCAGGCTGCCCGGCCCTCTCCGAGCCCCCCGTGCCCCAACCACTCCCTCTGCTAAAAAGCTAGAATTTCCTACTATTTGTGCTGCTTTTAATCCATAGGAAGTCAATTTCCCACTCATATATTAGTTTATTTTATATTTTCAAATGGATTCGACCACACATTGATTTCCTGTTGTGGGTATTGTGTCCTGAGCGAGGATTACGCCGTCGGGGGAAGTGGGGACTCGTGGCTCATAAAGGTGGCTCCGCGCCGGGAGCTCTTATCTTGAAGAGGGAGAGTCCAATTTTATTGAAACAGCTAAAATCCCACTTAATTGAATTTCTTTCCTCTAAGATGTACAAGCTTAGAGACTTTTGCTTCCAATTCAACTCAGGCTCCACGGTGTTTAAATTTCCAAACCCATAAAGACCTTTATGAAAAAGACCCTGCGAATATTGTATTTCCGCACGGGTGCCATGGCGGGGGTGCCGCACCATCAATGATCCGTAGCACACCCCTTCTGGTCGCCCGCCGGGTATGCCCGTGGAACGGGCCGCGGGCCCCGGAGGCTGGAGCCCTGCGGCTGGGCTGGGACACTCCTCCCCATCCGGACCCTCCGAGGGGTGACTTTCCTCCCGTTCCCCAGACGTCGGCAGCGGGGTGCACCAGCCACACCCGTCCAGCAGGACCTGGCTGTCGGCTGCAGGGCGTGCGCCCAGCTGCTCTCCTCGCGGCCCTTCCGGGCCTCGCAGGGCGGCACTGACCCCGCTCTTGCCCCGCCCAGCGGCCAGGTGGGGTTCGTCCCTCTGGCAGTGGCCCTGGTGCCTGGCTCCCGGCCACACCCCCTGCTCCTGGCATCTCAGGGAGGAGAGAGGAAGCACGTCCCCCACCCAGTGCAGGAAGGCAGCCCCTGTCCCCGAGTTGGGCCACAGGGCAGATCCCAGCCGGGGCCGGCGGTGAGCCTGCAGACCAGTCCCCTCTGTGCCTGGTGTCTTGCCTCCACCTGAGCCCCTCGGCCAACAGCCCCAGGTGGGCACTGGGGTGCTTGCCAGGTGAGTCTGGGGGACCCTCTGTCCAGGGGACCCGACTTGGCTGGCCGCCTCCTAGCCCGGCAGCCCAGCTTGGCCTGGTGGCTACAAGTGTGTACCACATGTGTGACTGCGTGTGTGCACACACATGA
Organism: Mormoops blainvillei; assembly: GCA_004026545.1. Classification (NCBI taxonomy): domain Eukaryota; kingdom Metazoa; phylum Chordata; class Mammalia; order Chiroptera; family Mormoopidae; genus Mormoops; species Mormoops blainvillei. Next base: position 12,034 of record PVJD01008995.1, read on the forward strand.
GCCCAGGCTCCCACACGCTTTGCTCACACAGGCTTCATCTTCCCACCACATTGTCCTCCCTCCGAGGCCCCATTGTCAGAGTTCCCCTCCAACCTGCCTCTTAACCAACCTGGTGCCTATGCCCCTGGGCAGGGCCCCGCAGGGTTTCCCAGGGACCCAGAGTGTCCAGCAGCCCACCTGAGCTGTGCCCCCCGGGGTGCCAGATTCTACGGTCTGAGGCTGAGAGAGGGCGGTGGCCCTGTGTGTGGGTCCATCCCCCCGGGGCCTTGCCTCTGACTCCCCAGCCCCAGCCTCAGTTTCCCATCGACCCCCAGCCCGGAGGCCTCCCCTGGGGGCTGCGGACTCCAGGGCCGCACTGGGCCTGAGAGAGCTGACCCCCAGCTGCGGGGACCCTCTGAGGACGCCCTGCCCCGGCCTCCAGGCCTGGTCTCTGCGCCCATTGTTCTCCGACACCCCCAGGCTGGTTTGGGGCCAGTGGGCCTGGGGAACGGCTTTCCAGGAGGCTGGCAGGCTCTCCTAGGCCTCTCCCGGGGACACCCTTGGCTGGTCGCCGGTGGCACCACGGCTTACGCTTGGCCGGGCCCTGACCGTTATCTGATGCCTCTTCACGCACAGCTGCCCAGACGACAGTTTAATGACGCTCTGTGACGGGGCCGCTCTGTGTCTCTATCCGGAGAAACGGCTCACGGTGATAAGGGAGGGAAAACAAAGCGGTCCCCACGTGGCCCCCTTGCCCCACTCCTCAGCACACGGGGGTGCGGCCATGATCGCCTCCCCGCTCACCGCAGCTTCCAGAGAGTTCTCTGAGCCAGCGATTCCACTGAGAGTGGCAGATGGCACGGAATGGGGCGGGGGTGGTGTGCGGGGGCTAGGCTGGGAGGGGCCTGGGGGTGCCCTTGCAGGGGCCGGGGTCAGGTGCTCCCCAGATGCCCCAGGAGGGAGCCGACCCCAGTGCTGAACCCAGCGGGCGGGGCCCTCGCTTGTGCAGCAGGGAGGCTGGGGTCGCAGGTCTGCTCACGTGCCTGCTTGTGTCTCCCCGGCTCCGTGTCCCCAGATCTCTATGCGGGGAGTCGGGCACCACTCTCAGGCCCTGTCCTCCAGCCTGAGGCCACTGGCGTGGATGGGGCGGGACCCTGGGGAGAGTCTGGATTTGGGGTCCTTCGAATGACACATTTCGGTAGTGGGTCTCACGCAGTCATTCAACAGAAGTTTCCTCAGAAAGACGCTGCAACTCTGCCTGAGACGTCCCCAGCATTGGAGGGGACAGACTGGTGGTCACGCAGGCAGAGGCGCTGTTCCCGGGGTGGCGGGACTCCGCGCAGAAGTGGCCAGAGAGAAGCCTCTGGTGGGCAGCAGGCTGCCAGGGGAGCAGGCCCTGGGCCCCTCGATGCCCCACAGGTAGACCCCCAAGCCGCCTTGTCTGCCCCGGTCGGTTGCGGGCTTCCTGAAACACACACATCCACGCTGCCTCCCACTGTTGAGAGCAAGTCCCCCATCCCCGGTCGCAGCCCTGTCCCCACCCCCACCTCTGCCATGTGGGACGGTCTGCCCAGCCCGCCCCAGGCCTCTGTTCTAGTTCACCCCCTCGGGGGACTGGGTTTTGCAGGGTGGGGGCAGACAGCCCGCCCGCCGGGAGGTCTCCAGTTCTGCTGGGAGCCTGCCCCGTCCTTGGGTCCCGATGAGGGACTCTCAGCCCAGGAGAAGGTGTTGGTGACAGCGGTGATAGGCACAGGGACGGGGGTCGGGGCCCTGCCCGTCTCAGGCCTCACTCAGGCTTCTGCCTCCTGTGCCCCACCCCAGGCCCAGGCCCCCCTTGACTGTGCTCCTTGAGCGACGCAGTGCGCCCAGGGGGGTGTCCGGAGAGCAGGAGAGGTCCCCCAGAAGAACCAGCGTGACTGCCCCCAGGGCCGGACACCGGCGAGCCGCCTACACGCGCGGCAGGTGAGGGGCCTGTGGCGGCTCTGCCCGGCGGGGCTGCGGCCCTCAGCAGGTCCGGCCGGGCGGCGCCCCGAGGCCCCCTCCATGCCGGCCTCCACCTGGCCTCTCTCTTTAGGCGCCTGGGCAGGGAGAGGCCAGCCGGCTGGCGGTCACTGCGCATTTTAGTAGTGAATGGAATTCCGGGGCAGTAGAAAAATGAAAGTGAAAAGTCTATGAATTATCACAAACGCACTCAATCTGCCTGGCCGGGCAGCGGGCCCTGGGCTGGAAAGCCTTTTTTTCTCGTGTTTAAGTTAGCGTGGAAGATGAAATAGTCACAGGGACACGCTGGCCACTCGCACCTGCTACTGCTGCGTCCCTGTAAACACCCTTCTGATTTATAACCCTGCCGTCTTCGGTGGACGGAGGCCCAGCGGAGCCTGCTAGAGCGACTTCGGGGGCCCGCTGCTCTGCGCAGCACGCAGCCCCAGGCCTCTGCCAGCCCGCGTGCCCTGGGCGCCGGGGTTCCCCGGACGCAGGACTGAGAGTGGGGGCAGGTGTGCCCGGACAGGCAGCTCCCCTTCTGTGAGGATGGAGTATGGGTAAGCACTTTCTGATTCTTTTGGGAAGGAGACGGGACACAGATGTGCATGGGGCCACCCCAGCCCTCCACCAGCTGCATCCGAGGGGAAGCGAAGTCCAGGCCCCAGGGCCCTTGCATGTCTCAGCTCCCCAGTGCCGGTGAGTGCGGCGAATGGCCAGGTGTTCACGTCAGCAGCACACCGGGCACTCACACTGGGCCAGGCGGGCCGAGGGAGCCCAGCCCAGGCCACACGCAGATGTGCCCGACCATTTGGTGTGCCTGCGGGGTCCCGGCTTCTGCCCCGCCTCAGGGAGAGCCCAGGGGACATCAGCCTCTGACTCTCAGTGTCATAATACCCCGGCACAAGAGGGAAACTGAGTCTCACTGAGGCCAAGTCATTTGTCCCGAGTCATGCCACCATTCCCACGAATCGGCGCCACACTGGGAGCTGTGAGGTGGTGAGGCTGCGTCTCCTCGGCAGGCGGTCCCCTCAGAGCTGGCCGTGTGGGGCTGTCCCCAGTGGTGATGTTGGGGTGGCCCTGGAGCCCCTGGAGTCTCCCCCCACCTCGCCCCAGGGCTGTTCATCACTTCAAGAATTTGCAGGACAACTTGTTTGGGGTTTAAAAAAAAGGCAAGTGCTGGGCAGTGGATTTGCTCTGTGAATTTTTGAATCATCTTGAGAATATGAGCTTCTTGATGAAAAGCAGGATTTTGTGTTATGAACCAGAAAGTCACGGGCTATCGGCCCGGGGAGCGGGCCGCGGCGCCTCCATAATGTCCCCACCGTTTCCCAGAGGATGACGGGTGACCCGGCTGTGCACCCGTTGGAGCCCATGCTGTGGTGGTTCCCCGGGCAGCACCCCGAGGCCTGCAGCAGCCCCCATGCCTGCACAGGAACCCACGGGCAGACGGCCCAGGCCGTGTCTGCCCCAGAGACAACTTTCTCCAAGAGGCAGGATGCCCCTCTGGCCCCAAGCGGCAGCCGCCTTCTGTCCCCTGTCCCTGCACCTGAGCCGGGGCGTCCACTGACTGGTCAGATGGAGCACTTACGCAGGACTACGGAGCAGGTATGGCCACAGGGAACCATCCCGGGACGTGGGTGCAGAGCCTGGAGGGCGCTCCCTTGGTTTGCTTTGGGATGGCTTTTACCAGTAGGCCTGGAACAGGGGCCTGTGTGGGGGCCACGGCCCTGGCTGTGCCGAACGCGGCGGGCGCCAGATGGGGGTGCCCGGGAGCATCATCACCTGGGGCGCTGTCGGGCCATGCAGCCCCAGGAGAGGCACCCGCTCAGGCCCTCACCTTCTCTACCCCATCCCCACAGTCAGACAAAAGCTAGTCCCGTTGCAAGGCTGCCGGCCCAACCACAGGGGGTGGGACAAGCACTGTGCTAATTGGTAGAGCCGCAGCAGGTGGGCTGGGGGCTGAACCCCAGGGAGGCTGTCCTCAGAGGCCAGAGGCCGAAGTGGGAGGGCCAGGGCGGGCAGGTCGCTTCCCTCCAGGGCTGTGAGGGGGCCTGGCCCGGGCCGCCCCTCAGATCCTGGTGGCGACACCTTTGCCGTCCTGGCTCGTTGACGCCCCTCCCTGGGGGTCTGTGTCCAGGTGTCCCCTCTTGTGCCAACACCAACGTATTATGCTGGGGGCTAACCCTAATGGCCTCATCTTTGCTTGATCAGCTGCAAAGACCCTGTTTCCTAATAAGGTCACATAAGGGTGCCAGGATTTCAACATTTTGGGGGGTACGCACCTCAACCCATCACAGATGCCATTTCAAGTTTTTAAAAACCTTTCTATTTTGAACTAATTTCACAGAAGATTTAAAAATTGTGGAGAGCTGCCCTGGCTGGTGTGGCTCGGTGGATTGAGTGCCGGCCTGCGAGCCAAAGGGTCGCCGGTTCAATTCCCAGTCAGGGCACATGCCTGGGTTGTGGGCCAGGTCCCCAGTAGGGGGCACACGAGAGGCAACCACACACTGATGTTTCTCTCCCTCCCTTTCCCTCTGTCTAAAAATAAATAAATACAATGTAAAAAAAATAAAATAGAATAAAATAAATTTAAAATGTGGGCAGGTCCCATACACCCCTCTCCCACTTTCCCCATCTGACCACCCTCCAATGTCTGAAAACAGGTGCACGTCAACTACCTGAACTGTGGACCTCCCTTGGGTCCCCATTGGTGTCCTTCTGCCACAGGACTCCTCCACAGGAGGCCCCTGAGGGACTGGGGCAGACCCTCGGACCTGTCCTTCCCTTCATGACCTTGAGTGATTTGAAGGTCAAGTGTTGTGTAGCGTGTCCCATGATTTGGGCCGGTCCAACGTTTCCTACTGACTGGCCACCCACCCTTCCATCCATCCACCCTCTAATCCCTTCACCTCTCCACCCATCTGTCCAACCACACACCCAGCCTCCTGCCAGCTCGGGTCGGGGTGGGAATCCGGCCCCCCCGCCGGGTGTTTCTCGTCCAGCTAGAACACACAGGCACGGGGGCCGCCCCAGGGGGGGCGGGAGCCTAGCCTACCCCGAAAGGCTAACGCAAACACAAGTACGTTTGTGGACATAGCCCGGCTGGTTTATGTCCCTTGTCACAAAGGAGTTCTGCATGAAACCAAAAAAAGGAAGTGTTTTAGGAAGAAATGACACAATCCGGGCCTGAAGAACTGGATTTTGCCAGAGGAAGAGAGGAAAGGCAGCCCGGGGAGAGGTGGTGGCGCCGGAGGGCCAGCCCAAGGCGTGCTCTCAGGAAGCAGGGCTGGGTCCCGGGGATGGGGCGCTGGTGAGCGGCCAGCTCCCAAGGGCTCCGTGGGCTCTGGGCCTCCCCCAGACGGCGTGGAGGCCAGGCCAGACGTGGGCTCCCGCTCTGGGAACCCGCGCCGGCCCACGAGGAGAGAGGCTGATAGAGAGAGGGAGCCAGGCGAGGGGTGGGCAGGCGAGGGGGCCTGGGACGAGGGGCCTGGAGGGGGGGGCTGGCCACGGGTGAGGACGGGGAGGGAGGGTGTGGGCTAACCTGGGCCGCCCTTCCTGCCCCGCCCCCCCGCAGGCCCAGAGCTCCACACGCTGTCCTGGTGCGGCTTACACAGCAAGCTGCCCTCCAACGCGCTGCCTCCAGCAACAACAGCGGGCCATCGCCCGCAGGTGGCCGAAGAGCGTGGCAGTCCCTGCAGTGGAATGCGACTCAGCCGCTACGGGAATGAAACACCGACACCTGCTGCCACGAGGACGAACCTTGAAGACGTTCCATCAGGTCGGGGGAAAGGAGCCCCAAGGCCGCCGGGCGTGCGTTGTGACTCCGTATGAAGCCCCCGGGAATGGCAAACCCCCAGGGTCAGGGGGTCGAGGGAGGGAGGGAGGTACGCACGACTGCTGGCGGAAGAGGAGGGACGTGCGGTCGGTGCGGAGCTGGGCTGACTGTGCGGAATGTATGTGGAGACAGTCCGTTTTAGGGTACGAGGGTGGTTGATTTGAAGAGTAAATTAGTAAAAGAAGAAAGCCAGACCGGAGCCAGCGAGAACGTGGCAGACGCGGAAGGTGCCGGGCCTCATCTGGGCCCCTCGCGTTTGCAGGAGGCGTGGGCCGCCGAGGGCCGTTGGCGGTTTGTCCTGGTCTCGGGGGCAGGTAAGGCTGACCCGTGGGACTCTGGGTGCCCTGCCTGTGGCCGGCGCCCCTTGGGGCCAGGGTGGCTGAGCTCTCACTGTACCTTCCCCCCAGGGGAGGGAAGGGGTGTGATGTTAAGGGGTCGGGGTGCAGCCCGCCTCCCCGAGGGTGGGCCCCTGCCCGGCTGCCCGGCTGAGAGCGCTCCCAGCAAACAGGTCCCTCTGTCCTGACCGGCTTCCACACCCATGAGAGACACAGTCAGGGCCCATGTGACCCTGGGCCTGGCAGGCTGGACACAGCCCCCGAGTGGTGGCCCACAGTCAGGAGGCTGTGGGCCTGTGGCGCAAGCCAGAGACTCTCGGTGTCCCGAGGGCAGGACCGCCAGGACTACTGTCTTTGTGGGGAGCCCATAGGAAGGACCCCCAAGTCCATCGGGGTCGGGGGCTGGGGCTGCGTGACCCTCCTCCGGGCCCTGGTGGTGGGGACATGGGGTGGGTGGGGTGTCCAGGTCCCGGGGGACCCCGCCGCGCAAGTGGGGCCACGCGCTGCCTCACCCAGCATCATGGGAGGGTCTGTCCTCAGGCCGAGTCCGCCCCTCCGACTCGACTCGTCACTGTCCTCCCAGGGACAGCGGGCTTCTTTTGTTCTGGGGCGTGGGGCCGAGGACAGCCGCTTTCATCCTTCATTAGCCCTGGGTCGGTGGCCCGAGGGAGGAGGGGGGCTCGGGGCATCCGAGACTGAGTTTCCACGTCTGAAGAAGGCAGGTCGTCAGCGTGGTCCGCTCTTGGGGATTGTTTTGATGGTTAAAGAGGGGAGGTGTGAGGGGGCGTGGGGCTCCCTGGGTGCTTCCCATCACCCCAATGCCCCACTGAGGACACGGGGTCAGTGGCAGTGGGTGGGGAGCTGAGACCCCAGGTCTGCATGCACGGGGCCGGACGGTGCCACGCCCCGTCAGGGATGAGCCCAGGGTCTCCCGACCGCATATCCACAAGCCTTCCCTGCCTGCGGACCAGAGGGCAAGGAACGAACGGACGGAGGGGCTTTGGGGGCGCAGAGCCGCCTTAGCCGGCGGCTCCAGCTCTTTGGCGGTCCGGCAGTCCGGTGGGGGAGGGGGCGCGTGGCCCGGGCCGCCCTGTGCCGCCCCCGCTCAGCGGGGAGGCCCGCAGGCAGGCGGGATAACGGGCCGCACTGAAGCCTTCCCGGGCCCGCCGTAGGCGCGGCCTCCTGTCTCCAGCCCCGCTCCCCCCGCGCAACGGAGCTGTGACGGGACTGAGCCCGCGCGGAGCTAATCGAAGCTGAAAAGGCGGAATCAGCGCGCGTCGTATCCTTTTGCCGCCCTCATCAATCCCGCTAACTGGGTTTGAGCCGCGCTAGGCGGACGCTGGGGAAGGGAAATTAATATGTAGGACATCTGAGGCCTGACGGCCGCGGGGCCGCCCCGGGCGCTCGGGCAGGGCGGTCTCGGGGCCTGGCGCGCCCGCCGCCGCCCGCCGCCCTGGCCTGGGGAGGGCGCCGCCTGCCGCCACCCCCTCATCCGTTCAATTACCGGGGCTGATACATATTCAGGCCGCAGGCCGAGGGGAGGGAGAGGCCAGACAGAGGCGTCCGTATTTACCCAATAATAAGTTTCATTTGGAGTCGGTTTGAAAACAATCCCCCGTCACATTTGTCCCTGTCAGATCACATTATTCACAAATGAAGTTCACAAAGTATCAATTCAATTTCAATGAGGCGCCGCGGCAGGGCTCCGCGGCCGGCGGCGCTGGGGGCTGGGACGCGGGCGGCAGAGGTAATCACAGGCGGGCGCCGCGGCAACACTTTCCATTTCACCCCTTGCGTGCGCATCTGTTCCTGGGTAATCCCATTTCTACACTTCCAAATCACTGGGGACGCGCGCGGGTGGGGCCGCCGCGCTCGGGCGCGGGCGCTGGCGCGGGCCGGCCTCCCGCGCTCCGCGGGCCCCGGCACAACTGCCACCTGCCCGCGGTCCCCTCGGGCTCCGCCCCCCTGGAGCCCCGCCCCTACCTGAGCCCCGCGCAGCCGCCTCGCCCAACGCTGGGGGCCAGGGCGCGCCAGCTTCGGGGGAAGTTCTCCGCCCGACCCCGCGATGCCGGCAGTGCCCTTACCTGCGCCCCCGGCCTGGACATGTGTGCGCCGTCCAGGCCTCTCCTCTCCGCCCCAATCCCAGCTCTCCTGAGACCCTCCAGGCCTCCTGGACCGGCCTGTCCCAACCGCGGGCCCATCTCCTGCCTTTCCCCGCCACTGGGGGTGGCGGACGGCCCCTCCCCACAAGCTGCCACCCACGGGGTGCTCCCCTGGGGCTCAGGGCGGTGCATGGGCCCTGCTCAGGCTGGCCTCGGCTCTCAGCGGCCACCTGTCAGGACAGGTTCTGCCTCCCAGAGCCCAGGGGCTGCCTCTAGGTGTCCGGCAAAGGAGGCAGTCCCCACTCCGGAGTGGCCTGCCGCACACCGTGCCTCCAGGCCTGGGTTCCCTGTCTGGGCCTGGGCCCCAAACAAGCCCCAGGGATCTCTGGGAGGCAGCTCTCAGAGCCGTGCCCAGGACCCGGGACTAAGATGTCAAGAGGCTGGGGCCGGGAGGGTGGGCGGGGCCAGGAGTGACCTGCCAGCCGCGCCCTGGGCTGCTCTGGGCCCGGCCTGTTGGCCGAGATGCCCACGTGGTGCTGCTCTGAGGCTTCTGGCTGCAGGCCTGGGACTTGCAGGGAAGGAAGGAGGAGAGCTGGACCCCTGCCCCGACCTGCGCCCGCCTGCAGCTGGCACGTTGTGCGTGCCGGCCACGTGTTCAAGGGCGTATGTGATGTGGGCGGACTAACCCCAGCCCCTGTGTGCGCGCACGTGCGCTCTGGGTCTTCCATGGCGGCCCTCACGAGCAACGGGCACACGGAGCGGCTGCAGTGGGGTAGTGTCCCTGCAGGGCTGGTGCGCGCTCGGTCTTCCCGCCTTGGCCATTAGCCCCCCACCAGGCAAGGAATGGCTTCATGCTCCAGAATCCGAGGCACAGCGGCAAGCGCGCTGATTGATTTTACACTCAGAGGACACCGGGGCCCCCAAGGCTGGGCGGGGCCGGCCACCTGTGGGACGTGGGACTCCGGGAGGTCTCCTCTCTGTGTCTCTGTCCATGAATGGCACCAGGCCTCAGAAACAGGAGAGACTCTCCATTTCAGAGTGTTTTCAGCAAAAGCTAAATATCTCTTGGCTGCCTCAATTTGGCCGCCTTGCCAAACCACAAGCCCGGAAGATTCCAGGAACTGCGCCTGAGTGGGGCCCTGGGTGGTCAGGTGCTGCCGTCCGCACCCCCTCGGCACCTGCCACCAGGTGCTCACAAGAGGCGGGTCTGGCTGCCTGGGCCAAGTGGAGTGGGGGTGCCTTACTCTGGGGGCACGCCGGGGCCTGGGGCCCCAGCAGCCCTTCCCTCACGGGCGTCCCATGGGGCCCGGGCACCATCCTGCACAGTCTCCTGGGGGCGATGTCGGCAGGACCCCACGTGCTTGTCTGTCAGGTGCTAGGACTGAGTGAGGCGGGTGGCAGAGGCCCCGGCGCTCGCTGGCCTGGCTCATTGGCGGTGGCCCCGCGGCCCCAGCGGCTGCCCAGCACCATCTCTTTTGCTTCTTTTCTGGGTTCTCCTGCGGGATGTGTCCCCCGGGAGGGGGTGCCAGCAGCCACAGAGGGGCCTGGGCGTACGCTGTCCCTGCTCCTGCCGCCCCACCAGATCGTCACTGGATATATTAACCCCAGGGCCAGAGCATGTTGTGAAATGGGGGCTTGTGATGGGATTTAAAGTTATTACGGGGGAAGCTGTGGGAACACAGTACGCAGTCTTGGCAGTTTCATTTACCGCTGTGAAATCGCGTGGCCCTGGGCTCCACCGAGCCCGGCGGAGGAAAGGCCGGGTCAAGCCGGGACCTCTGTCCGCGAGCGCCGAACAGGAGTGATCTGTGGCTCAGTTTCTGCGAACGGAAGGACATTTCTTCAAACCGGAGGAGGTCTGAACACACGGCAAAGCCTCCAGCTGGGCTGGGAGTGAGGACAGGCCCCACGCACACGTGTGTGCACAACACACCCATATGTGCATACATGTCCACACTTGCACAGGCACGGAGCACACATACGAACACACAGGAGCCCTACGCACACATGTGCACATGGCCGAGCCTGCCTGCCCGGCCCCATGGAGGGCACCGACTTGACTGAGCACGCCCTGCCTGTGCCGCTGACACACCTGTGTCTAGGCTCGCACCTGGGGGCGACTGCAGACCTGAGCCCTGGAGGCTGGCTGGGGTCCCTCCAGGCCGATGCTCCCTGGTGGGGGGTCCTAGAGGCCTCCAGGCACCGGGGGTTCTCAACACCCTCCCATGTGCTCAACAGCACTGAGAACGATCTATCCCTTTTCCAAATGCCTGGGGCTCCGTGCAGGGGGTGGGGCCCTCAGTGCCCTCTGCTGGGGAGTGGAGACCCCACCAGCAGGGGTGATGGAGTGGGTCCCGCCTCCTGGGCCTCTGGGGACATGGCTGAGGGGAGGGGCTGCTTGGCTCATGGCCATAGGCAGGGTGGCCGCCAGGAGGGGCTGAAGAAGGTCTGGTCGGGGAGGCCCCTTGGAGGAGGTGGCGCCGAGCCAGCCCCAGCGCTGGCTCCACAGGCTGCCCACCTGCAGTCGCCCACGCCCCGCCGAGCAGTGTGTTACCCAAGGGTGGGAACGAGCCCGCTGCTCCTCGAGCCCGGGCACCAAGGAGAGCGGGGCAGCTCTGCAGGGTCTGGGCGTGTCGCCCTGCTCGGCCCGCTCTACTGGGTCGGGACAAGGACGCGGTGTTGGCGGGCCCCCGGCACTTCTTGGCCTATGAGTCCCCAGAACCGGAGCTGCCCGGGCCAGCCGGGTCCTAGGCCATCCTGGCCTGTGCACCTGCCGGACACCGGGAACCGGGAGATGTATCGGATTCAGCTTAGCAACCCAGGCATGAATGCCGGCCTTTAAAGAGAAACTTATCTGTAATTAAAATCATGCACAAGTTTTAGAAAGAGTCTGTTTACAACCGGGGAGAAAGCTGATTGTGAAAATGAACAGGCTTCCGCTGGGGCCGCGCGTGTTTAATTCAGAAATAAATCCCCCCGCGGGAGGCGCCGCCACCTCTCCCTCCGGGCTTTGGGGCTGGCGGCCGCGTGGCGCTGCGGCTGGTGTCGGCGATGCTGACCTTATCAAGCCACCATCTCAGGCACGGGCCGGCCGCGGGCTCCCGGGTGGCTGAAGAAGTTGCCGCAAATTCCGCTCCTCCGCGCACGAGCAATAAATTAGCCCAGTTAAAATCAGGACGCGCCGATTCTGGGTTTACGTTTCCTGTGGGCAGAAGGTGGCCTCAGCATGCCTGATGCAGGCCGCATCCGTCAGCAGCCTCGGGATTTAGGGGCAGGAACGGTCCCCGTGGAAGAGACGCAGCCCAGACGTGATAGCAATAGGATGTGATTTACACCTGCAGGGCGGCCGCAGAGTGATTTAGGACCTAGGCGGCTGCCGCCTGTTAATTGGAAGAGCGGCTGATGGATAATTTGGGGCCGCCTCACACAGAGGCTGTCCCGTCACCATATCTGCATAATCCTCCCTGCCGTTCTTCTGGTCTTGGTGGTCGCTCGGCTGGTTGGAATTGAACCGTTTCCCTGGTATTGATTGCAATTAAGAGCTCGAACATGAGCCAGGAGATAAGGGGTTCGGGGCGGGGCGATCGCCACGTCCTGTCCGTCTCTGTGCCGGTTGGAGCCCTGTCCTTCTCGTACCCGCGTGAGCACCCCAGGGAGAGCCCGCCCCGAGATCCCGTGGCCTGGGGGTGGGACCACCGCCGGGCGCAGGGGTTACCACTGCAGGTCCCCATCCAGCGGGCATCCAGCAGGGGACCCTGGTCCCTCCACTGGGGACATAGAGGCTCATCCACATGGCCAGGGACCTCAGAGCGTGTGGAGCAGACAGGCGGTGGCTGCTGGGGGGCACCGCGTGGGCCTTGCTGTCACCAGAGCCTGGCCAAGAGTGAGTTAGCTGGTCAGAGCCAGCCTGCGAGGTCATGGGGTCGGCGACACCATGACCCCAACTCTCTCTGGATGTTTTCCCACAGAGCAGGAGGGGCAGCGCTTCCCCTGCTCCGGCACTTGGACCCCTCGTGGCTGGCGTCCCATCTCCCTCTGCTCTCTTGGGTGCCCCAGCCCCGACCCTGTGACCCTGGCCCTGGGGTGGATGCCACTCCAGCCTGGCGTCTCCGCGGGCCTTGCTGTGATAGTGATTGTTCAGGAGGGGCTGCATGTCGTTTCTGTGTCTGTCCCCACCCCCACCCCCCTGTACTCCTCAGTGACCAGCGCTGTGGCCTGAGTTTCCCGGGGCCTCTGGTGCATCCCTGCATTCCGGGGCCTGTCCCCACTCCACCACCCTCCCAACCCCGCCTGGGAAGTACAGCCACCTTCCCACGTGTCAAAGGCAGGTCTCCTGTCGCGGGGCTGCTAGGTGACCCGTGACCGCAGGGTGCGGTGGCCTGGACCTTGGTGGAGAGGGCGGCGTGGGGCAGGCCGGCCTCAGGACCCTGCTGGGGGCCAGGGCCTCTGCCATGAGCCCCCTCGCCCTGGGCAGCCCCCCACCTGGTGCCCCCCGGGGCCTGACAGACCCTGCTCTCCCGCCCGTGGCTTTCACGACCTTTCCCTTGTCTGCTCCCGCTGACCCCACCGCTCCACCCTGCCCGTCACTGGGCTGCTGCAGCCCCCCGTGCCCCAGGAGGGACCAGCCTGTGGCCACCGGTGTCCAAGCTCCAGTCTCAGCTCTGCTCCAGGGGGCAGCGTGGCAGCAAGACCGCAGGTGGGGGCAGGCGGAACCCACGGCAGCCCTCAGGCCCTGCCTCGGCTTCTCAGGCGCCCACCTCAGCCTTGTTTGCCATGACCTGCCCCCTGCCTGGGAAGTCCGCAGGGGGGCCGGAAACAGTGAATGGGGGGTTTCCTGACACCCAAACCTCAGCAGACACGCGCACCTGCCACAGCCTGGAGCTGCTGGGAGGCGACTTGGACCCTGAGGCAGAGGTGGCCCCATGACCCCCAATGTGCACTTCCAACTTCCTACAGAGAACCTGGCCTTTGACCCTGGCCACACCATCGCAGGAGGGCAGCAGGCAGGGAACCCCCGGCAGGCGGTGGCTGCCTCCGTCGGTTTGACGGCCACAGAGGAACACACAGTGTCATTTTCAGGTGAAGTAAAGGAGAGACTGTGGCAGGAAAGGAGCCCTGGGGCCTGGAGGGGACACATGATTTCTTAAACAAGAGTCTGAAAGCAGCGACCCCCAAGGGGACTCCGGTAAGCAGGGCCACTCCAGCGCTGAGGACGTCTCTTCAGGGGGGACTAACCCTGGCCAGCGGGACACCCACGCCCGTGCCTGCAGCGGACCGGGGGCTTGCAGGGACGGAGCTCCTAGGACCGGACGGTGGAGACAAATAGCTCTACCCAACACGCCCAGGCAGCCGCACCCCAGGGAGGGGGCCAGGCCACTGTCCTGATGGACGGCAGTGCCTCCAGCATGAGGCCAGGCACGCAGAGCCAGAGAGTGGGCGGAACACAGTGTCCTGGGAGGTTGCCCAGTGGGACGTGTGTCCCTGCAGGACCAGGACCCCGCAGAGCAGGGCTCTCTGACTTTGCAAGGCAAGTCACAATCTTTTGTAAACAGCAAATCCTTCAGAATGAGAGGACGAACAACGGCCGGCCCTGATGTGCGATGCTGGGCGATTTCATGGTGTAAATGCTCCTCCTGAGGTGGCCTCAAGCACCGACGTGACGTCACCGGGCATGGAGATGGGCAGCGGCCGGGACCCCGTGAACCACTGGCGCCACGTGGATCATCTGAGCAGGTTGCAAAATGACCTGGCGATGCCTGCAGAAGCTAAACCTAGCTACACAGCCAGCGGGTCCCACCCCGGAGCATCCCCCACGGTGGCACACGCAGGTGCTCGCCAGAGATACGCCTGGGGACAGCTTAGCGGAGCAGGGCCCGTGGCGACGCCAAACCAGAAGATCCCCAGGGGACGGCCAGCACAAGGAAACCCACCCAACAAAAGACCCTACAGATGAAGGGAGCGCTCCCTGCGGGTTAGCTTCCCGAGCTCGCGCCAAGCACTCCGCGGGACGCAGCCCCTCCCCGTGTTTCCTTGGGTGAGGTTCCCACGGGCTGAGCAAGGCGTAGGCTCAGAAGCCAGAGCCGTGGTTTCCTCTGGAGGTGGCGTCAGGTGGGCTGCCGACGTGCTGTTGCTTGACCTGGAGGAGGGGACACACACACACGTCATGCTGTGACAGCTGAGTGGCACGTTCACATTTTACGTGCTTCTCTGCACGTGTGCCACCGTTAAAGGTCAAAGTGTTTGACAAATCGTGAAGATTTCAATGCACTAACATTGACTACACAAAAAGGAAACCAAGAAAACAATTCCATTCACAATAGCAAAAACAGAACAAAATGCTTAGGAATAAACTTAACCACTATGTATCGAAAACAGTAAGACACCCTGAAAGGAATTAAGGGAGACGGAGTGGAAAGACATACCATGTTCATGGACTGGAAGATTCATCTCGTTCATACGACAACACCCCACTAAAGGAACTTACAGATCCCGCACAGTCCCTATCAGAATTCCAATGACGTTTTCTTGCAGAAATTTAAAAAAACGCATTGTAGATCTTAAGGGATCCAAAAAGCCAAAGCACCCGAAAAAGAACAAAACCAGAGGCCTCACCCCCACCAGATGTGCCTCTTCTGCCAGCCTCACCCTGGTGCCTTGTCCTCGGCCCCGCCCTTGGCCCCGCCCACGTCTCTCAGAAGCATGCTGGGATAGGAGGGGTGAGTGGTTGGGGGACATGGCCAGTGACAGGGGTCAGGGTTCAGCTCCACGTGTGACTGCGGGGTCACCACTTTGTGTGCCCCACCAAAGGGCTGTTGGTGTCTCGGGTGCCCCTCCCCCCATCCCTCGCCCCCACCAGGCCTGGCTGCGGCTCGGTGGGCAGAGGCCTAAGATTTGAAAACTTACTGCAAACCCAGAAATCAAACAGTGTGGCCCTGGCGTAAAGACGGTGCGTCCAGAGATGAACGCGCATGTGTGGACACACGATTTCTGACAGCAGCGCTGCGGCCACTCAGTGGGGACGGGACAGGCTTTCCAGCAAGCGGAGCTGGGAAAACTGGATTCCACGTGCCAGAGAAAGAGGCTGGACCCTTACCTAACACCATCTGCAAAAATGAACTCAAAATGGGTCAAGGAACTAAATGTGAGGCCCCAAACAATGACGCTCTTAGAAGAAAAGACAGGACAAATTTTCATGACATTGGATCTGGCCATGATTCCCTGGATATGACACCAAAGGCACAGGCAACGAAGGAAAAATGGGTGAGTTGTGCCTCATGAACACTTAAAACTTCTGCGCCTCAGAGGGCACGGAATGGGAGAAAACATTTGCACGTCATATACGGGGGGGGACCCAAACACCCTAGAGCTACCTTCTGGCGGGCGGGCCCCTCGTCGTACAGGCTCCCCCCTAGGAACTCTGCTGGGGAGGCCCCTTGCCCAGAGCCTGGGCATTGACACTCTGCCACGGGCAGGCTGCCGCCGGTCGTGCTTCCTCATTGCCGACCCCAGGACCCCGGCAGAGACCTGGATGGGGCCCAACAGAGAGGGCTGCCCGCTGTCTGTCGCTGGGTAGCTGGCCTGGCCCAGCCAGCGCCACCCTCCTCCAGGAGTCGAGGGGACCTTGAGGCTGGCAGCCAGGCTGGGCCAGTGCAGGCTTAGGTGGGCGATGCCAGGCCTGGGGGCACAGGGCTGGCCTGTCTGCTCCAGGCCTCTAGGTCCAGCCCAGCTGTGGCCTCTCGCACCTCCCACACCAGCCTCTCCTCCCTGTCACCTGGCTGCAGGACCCTTACTGGTGACCCTGTCCCCTTGTCTGTCCTCTGTCTCCTCATGCAGAGATCTGGCCTCCCCCGCCCCTGACCCCGCCCTCGGTCTGTGATTCTGTCTATTGCTGAATCCCTCCGCTCTCCAGGTCCCTCCCAAGGCTTCCTCCTCCAGGAAGCCCACCGGGTGGTCTCCAGCAGCCCATCAGGAGCCCCTAAGCCCCCTCAGCCTTGCTGAGCTCAGAGCAGGGAGGGAGCTCCCACGAGTCTGGCTGATGCAGAGAAATGGTTGAATCAGACCCCCAAGGCTTGAGCCTTTTGCAGGAAGCGAGACCGAGCCCTGACGTGGGTCCAGGCCCACGTGGGGTGGGGAGGGAGGCAGGGCCCGGCTTCCCCAGAGATACCTGGGCCCAAAGCTCTGGGAGGGGCCAGCACAGGGTCCCAGGCCGAGGGTATGAGGAAGAACAGGGAGACCGGGGACACGATGGTGCCTTGCCCGGGCCCTTCCTCGTGTGGGGCTGGGGCTGCCCTCAGCCAGGCACGCAGCTGACGGGACAGGCAGGGTGTGGGTGGTTCTGCCCCGGGAGGATGAGCTGCTGCCAGGGGTCAGGACACAACTGCAGCCCCTTCCTCTTGGCGGGGGGCATCCCCTCGTCTGTCTGGGAGGTTGGTGGGCAGGCAGGGCCGAGGGGCTCCACCAGGACGGGGGTCTGGGGGCCCTGCTTCCCTATGTTCTCCCTGTCTGCTGTGCCTGGGGGCCTTGGGGGCAGTTGGGGGTGGAGGTGTCACCACAGACAGTGGACCCGAATGTGTGCCCGGGCCCACAGCCACCCCTGTGGTCCGGGGTGGCCCCACCCCAGGGGTGGCCGTGGGCTTGGGTAGGGACACTCGGGGGGGCTGCGTCCTGGGGTCCAGAGCCCCGCCCCCGCCCGCCTCTCCTGATGCAGCTTCCACCCTCGCTACCGTGCGGCCTGGTGCCGGGGTCTGGGCCTGGGTGTCCTCCTGCCGGTGCCCGTGGGGTTGGGTGGGCTCCCCGTGGGCAAATGAGGTGCCCAGGAGGGGCTGCGCGGCCCCTGCCCTGGGGGCACATTCTCGGACAGGCGCTGGACCCGCGTTAACTTTTAATTTAAAGTCTCTAGGCAAAGCACAATGGACTTTTGACATACAAATATTAAAAATTAAATTTCCCCGAGTTCATTATCTGATAATTAGAACTAAATAACATCTTAACTGAGAGGCCAGCCCCACACAGATCAAGTCAGTTCCATTTAAGATTCCATTAGAGCAGTGTCGGGGCGGTAAGTAATGGACCATAAAATTTAATTTGGAAATGATCTCGCCGTGATGGAACGATAGCGCTCACAAAGGAGGCGGCGGCCGGCGGCGGGCGCGGCGGGCGCGATTCAAAGGAGCCCGAGCCGCTGCCCAGAAGGACACGTGTTCAGCGCTTTCGCCGCCTTTCTCGGGCCCTGCGGTATTTAAAAGTCAGAATTGACCAGTGTAGCTGCGTGTAATTACAAAGATCCCCTTATCGGAGTCTATTTGCAGACGCAGGAAGGAGAGGCCGGTCCCCGGCGGCTCCCGCCTCATTTATATGTGCGGTAATCCGCGCCCAGTAATCACTCCAGGATTCACCCGCACTTGGGCGCCTCTGCCCGCCTGTCTCCCGGCCACCGCGCTGCGGCCCGGGCAGTGGAAGGAACAAGTGTGAACCAGGGGGGCGGGGGGAGGGGGGTCCTCTGGTACGGGGCGAAATTCAGATTTGCCTCGTATCCCCCGACCCCGGCCCCGGAAGCCACGCCTCAGGGGACCCAGGCGCCGGGTCTCCGCGGCCCGGTCTTGTGCTCCCTCATCGCGCGCGTGCCCCAGCTTGGCGGCCATTTCACCAGAAGAATCTTCCAGCTGCCTGGCGCCCCCGCGACCCCCAGACCCCAGAGGCATCCAGGCTGCACACAGGCTGGGCGGTCTCACCAAAGAATGACCACGGGTGGGGACATGGTACCCGAGACACCAACAGCCCTTTGGTGGGGCACACAAAGTGGTGACCCCGCAGTCACACGTGGAGCTGAACCCTGACCCCTGTCTCTGGCCGTGTCCCCCAACCACTCACCCCTCCTATCCCAGCATGCTTCTGGGAGACGTGGGCGGGGTCGAGGGCGAGGCTGGCGGAGGAGGCACGTCTGGTGCGGGAGGCCCCTCGCTGGTGTCCGGCGCAGACTTTGAGCTCACTTCTGTGGGGACCTTCGGGGTCTTTGGTCCCAGCTCGGCCCCCGTGGCCTCTGCTGTCCGTCTTCTCTAACGCGTATCACAACTTGGCTCTGCAGACGCTCAGGGCATCCCAAGCCCCACTGCACCCCCAAACGACCGCGGGTCCGAGGGCGCAGCCAGTCCTGGGCGTCGGGGGTCTGAAGAGCCCAGCAGCTGAGCACGTTTCGGGCTCCCTGGTCCCTCAGACAGCAGGACGGATGGATGTGGGACGGTCACGTCCCTCGCAGCGACGACAGTGGCGAGAAGTGGTCACCGAGAAGCAGCGAAGTTTCCGGTGGCCCAGGCCTCTGAGGCTACAGCCCGAGGATGGCGGGGACGGTGGTCTCCCAGCCTTGGGGACCCCCAGGACGAGCTCAGCGGCCGGGGGTGGGGGTGGCCAGGGATGCAGCCCCTCCCCCATCCCTCGCCCCCACCAGGCCTGGCTGCGGCCCGGTGGGCAGTAGCCCCCCACCTGCCAGGCCCCTGAAAGCGTCTAAAATTAATTCTTGCCCCGAGGCAGGCGCGGGTGACCCACGGAGGTGCGGGGCCCGCCGGCTCTCCAAGCAGCCGGCACTGCGCCTTATCTCACCGGCAGCCTCATTTGTTAGTTTGCGCTGAATACACCCACTGCCATTATTCCCGCGCTTCTTGGCAATAACAGCCCTTCCCCTAATGAAAGCGGCTTTATTGGAAGGTTACCGGCCTGACCCGCTGGAGATTAGCTATGTCCTCTGTTATTACTACATATGTAATTGTATAATTGATTTTAAAATTTACTTCTGTGTCCCCGCATCATAAAGTAAGCAGCCCATTAGGGGGAGAAATATAATTAATATATCTCTACCATTTCTCCCCCGGGGGAGAAGGGCATTGGGGAGGGGTCCTACGCGGGCCTTGCCTCCCCTCTCTTCAGGGTCCTCTCCCGGAGCAGCCCCACACCTGTCTGCCAGGTACACCTGGGGCTTGGGGACCCCTGGCTGCCCCGTGCAGACAGAGCACGGGGCGGGGAGGGCAGAGCACACGGGTCACCTTCCGGGGGCAGCTGTCCCTCACTGAGGCCTTGCCTCTGGCTGGCTCCCTGACCACGGCCCCTGCAGCCCAGAGCAGGGGCAGCCCCCGCACGCCCAGTGACCCTGTCTTCTGCTGAATTTTACGCTGGGGCCCCCCCTGCTCCGGGTGCCTGCCTGAGGGCGGAGCAGGGGGGCACGGGGTCCCTGCAGGAGCTTTTGCTCCTGAGCCCGGGGACAGATCCCACAGACCTGGGTCTCTGATGGTCCCCACACAGGCACACAGGTCCCCTGGGGCCACGCCGCCCACACCCGCCCTGCCCGGACTGGCACTCCATGCAGGAGGGCCACGGGCCACGGCCTGAGCCTGCTCCCTGGAGCCTTCACCGGCCACCCAGATGAGCAGGTGCCGGAGGGCTGGACTGCAGCAGACGCTGGGGAGCTGGAGATGTGGCCCCAGGTGGGGTGGGAGGTGACAGTGGGGAGGGGGCTGGCCTGGCTCCAAACCAAGGGCCCAACAGTCCCCACGGCCCCCCAGTTTTATTCTTTTCTATTTAAACACCTGTACAGAGACTAACTCACATACCGTTTGAAGTGTACACGTCGATGTTTTTAGTGCACTCGGTGTGCAACCGTCACCACAGCCAACCCTAGGGCGTTCTTCGCAGGTAGCAGCCCTGCACCCCCAGCTCCACCCCCAGGTGGGCGGTCACCCCACACACCCCGGACCCCACCCAGCGCCCCCATCCCAGGCAGCGGGCCCCATCCCTCTCCTCGACACATGGGCCGAGCCTGTCACGCTCCGGGAGGGGGACTTGTCAGATAACTCCGAAGTCACATGTCAAGACGCTGATTGTAAGGACCGGCGGCCGGAGGCTGCGCAGCCTGGGAAGACGCATACACAAAAAGCATAAGGAAGTCAGCTACTCACTCACGGAGACGAAGAGCCCCTGCGAGAGATCGTTCTGCTTAAAAAATGGGCTGGCGACTTGCAAATATGTTTTTAGAAGCAATTTTATTACAAACTGTCCCATCGGGCAGCGCCTGGGAAATTATGGGATGCTTTGTTCATTCCTCAGAGACCCAGGCTGCTGTGGGGGAGGTTAGGGGAGAATTCACCCAGGGGCGTGGGGAGGGCCCGGCGAGGTGTGCCGAGGGCTGCACTGGGTCTGGGGTTCTTCCCAGCAAGGGGCCAGGCGCATGCTGACCTGGGCTCTGGGTCCCCGGCTGCCCCTCCTCCCAGGATGGGGGGGACAGGGGAGACCCTGAGGGCAGGGAGTGGCCCCAGCTGTCAGGAGGCCCCAGACTAGGACGTGGCACCTAGACTCTCGGAGCCCTATCTGTTCCGTCCCGCCGGCTGGACCTCTGCCTGGAAACTCCAGGATTCTGGCCTTGTGAGGAGTGAAAAGAGAAGGGTCGCGGCCCACAGCTCCCGGAGCATTTTGCGGGGGACTCAAGACCAGCGGTAAGAGGCAGACACAGAACCCAGGGCCGGCTCGGTGCTCGCTCTGTAAGGTGGGTGCGCACCCGAGGTCCGCAGACACTCTGGGTCCCACGTCTGTCTTCCTCCTGGTTGCAGAGGCCGCCCTCGGGCACCTCCCCCATGGTCCTCACTTCCCCCAGCTGCACAGCCCTCCCGGCAGCGGCTCACACCCTGTGGGGCCTGTCCCCTGGGGCTGCACCGGGCCACTTGCTCCTGAGTCACCTGGCAGCAGGGCGGGGTATCACTTCCGAGATGACGTCCTAAAACGAACAGCAGTTTTTGTCCTTGGTGCACGCGCACTGGCTCTCTGCCTCCTTCCCTGCCCCACCCCGACCCCCAACACATGCTCTGGGTCCTGTCCGCACCAGCAACCTACGGAAAAGCCCAGAATGGCAGCCGAAGGTCAATGAGGACCCTTGACCTGACAACGGCCTGGGAGTGCTCTTGCAAACGAGTCCACTCCCAGTCATGCTTTGAGATGCCTCTGGTCTGGAGGACAGTTTGACTCCAGCCAGTGAGGGACCCTGAGCCAGGACCACCCAGCTAAGCCACGCTGATCCCTGACTCTCAGAAATGGTGTGAGATAAAGAATGTTTGTTGCTCTAGGCCACAACCGCCACCACCACCACCATCACTGCCATCACCGCCATCACCACCACCACCGCCGCCATCACCGCCATCATTTCTTCCTGGTCCACAGCACTTTCCTCATTTGCTCTCTTTGTCAGAACAGCCCAGCAAGCTGAGGGCACTTGGGGCGCACACAGGCGGAGCAGCGTGCCCGGGGCCACCCCGTGGGCAGAGGGCAGAGCCTGGGCTGGAGGCCACGTCTGTCTGAGTCCAGCTGTGAAAGACTCGCCCTCCATGGGGCCGTCGGCTGGCCTGCCCTCCCTGCAGGGCTCTCTGGCTCCAGGAGGGAGGACACGGTGGCATGGCTGTGCTCGGCACAGGGAGGCAGGGTGAGCGGGCATGGCTGGGGGCGTCCTTCCCGGGCTCCCCTGGAGTTCCTGTGCCTGCTTCCCTGACTCCACGCCAGCAGCCCTGGTCCTGGGAGCGGGGCCCTGAGCTGGCCATGGCACCCGCGGGCTCATCCTCATCACAGCATGCCGGCTGTGACTCACCGCTCGGGGCCAGGGGTGCTGAGGGCGCCAGTGCCACCAGGGAGAAGAGGCTGGGGGTGGGGTTGCAAGCAGGGACTCAGGGGAAGAGGGACCATCCAGGGCTTCATTCTGTTCCTGTGAGGGGCTGGGACGCTGTTCCTGTGAGGGGCATGTCCACCGGGCCCGGGGACTCCGCTCCACTGGGGGTGCCTCGCTCCCTCAGCTGGTCACTGGTGCCAGCTCCCAGTTCTACTTGGGGCAGGTTGCCTCTACCGCACCGTGGCACCAGGGCTGGGGCATGGGCCCACCGAAGCCCTGGCTCCTGTGGGGCGGCCCTCATGCCCACGGCCGTGAGCAGGCTGGCCGACTGGATGGGACGAGTGTTTCCCTCCCAGGGGACCGAAACTGCAGCAGCTGCCAGTGGGGGCTGGAGCCCCAGGGTGGACCCCGAGGCTGCCAGCGTGGTCTGGGCTCTAGGACGAGGCCTGGAGCGTGGGGCCGACGGCACAGCATAGCTGGATTTAGTCCACGTGGAGGGGCAGGTGACCGAGTGACTGTGTGCGGTGGAGTGCAAAGGTCCCCAACACTGTCCCCACGTCACTGAGCTCCAGCCCCCAGTCTGGGCTCTGGTGACTCGGGCTCCGTGGCGCCATGGCCGCCACAAACCCCCTCTGCCCAGCACAGGCCTACCCTGTCCTTAGCGCCCTGCTGTCTCATGGGGCATCATCTGGGGTGATGGTATTTCTGCCCGCCCCCTAGGCCCTGGAGGCCTGACGTCACCTGTGAAAGTGACTCCCACTGTGTGCCCTTTAGCCAGGGCCTTTCATTGATAACACTTAATTAATCTGCCCAGGAGAGAGATCAAATGAAGATTGTGTCCCCAGGCAGCCACGGGCATCGACGCTGTCGTTCCAATTAACCGCCGGCCAGAGGGCTGCGCGGTGAGGTCTTCACGCCGTCACCAGAGCCCCTGCGTCAGCCTCGCGCCCGCTGACCCCGTCGCCCTCCCGCCTGGGCAGCTCCTTTCAGGATTCCATGCGTGTGGGCACCTCAAGGCTGATAAGACTGCCCATTAGAAGAGCCGCTTGCTCGCAATTAACTGCTTTATTTAGGGCTTTTTTTTCCCCCTTCAAAGAGCAATTACATTTCTGCAGCCTTTGGAAAAGCAAACGACCTGGAGCGAGACACCTTATAAATCAGGCTCCGCGGGCGGCTCCCCGCACTGGCAGGTGCAGGAGGACTGCCGGGCCTGTGCCCTGCAGACGCCGCACACCCTCCTCGTCGCTCCCCATCCCTGTGGAAGTCGCACATCTCTGGCTCTGCCCTGGGGGGAAGGGCCCTGCGACGCCTCCCGCTGGCCAGTTCCCAGCGCTCTTTCTCTGAGCACCCAGCCCACCGCCTGCTCCCTCGAGCAGGGGCTGTTGGCTCACACGGGGTCCTGGAGCCCCGCAGAGGTGGCGGTGGGAAGACCACCCCAGGCCGCATTCCTGCTGTGTTCCTCCGTGAGGCCTGGACACCACAGGACCACTCACCTGCTCGGTGAGAAGTGACAGACGTGAAAGTCCCCATGTTGCATGAGTCCGTCTGTGTGGACATTAGGGTGGCAAGGCCACAGAGCCCAAAGGCCGGCTGTGGGGCGGGGCTGGGGAGGGGCAGTGACGGGTGGTGGGCACGGGTTCTGTCTGGACTGCCGACCGGGGTCCGGAATTGGGGGTGGCGATAGTTATACAACCTGTGATATGCTAAAGAATATCAGGATTGCACACTTTAAAATGGCAAATTTTATGTTACATGACTTATATTTCAATTTTTTAAAACAGGGAAAACAACATCTCTTACAACTTAATACTGAGAAGACAAACAACCCAATTAAAAATGGGCAAAAAATTGGAGTGGGCATTTTTTTACCAAAGAAGATGCAGAGATGGCAAATGGGTCCAAGAGAAGACGCCCCGCCTTCTCCCCTGCCACCGTGGTCCTCGGGGACAGGCACGTCCACGCCACACAGGGGCCAGCACGCCGGTGAGGAGGGTGGGAAGTCAGAAGGTGCCCAGTGCAGGCAGGTCTCCCTGCCCGGGGCCTAAAGGGTCAGCCGCTCACATCTCGGCTGTTCCTTTAAAAACACACCTGCAGACCTGGCCGCTCCGCTTGGAGGTGTTTACCCAGGAAAAGGGAAGCACGTGTCTGCACAGACACTCATACGTGACCATGAAGGGGCTTCGTATCGATCCAGGTCCAGTGCCACCAGGCCTCTCCGCCTGTCACCTGCAAGCCATGGCTGACCCTCGGCAGGGAAAGGGACGTGTTATCCTCCCAGCTACCACCTGGGTTGCTCTCAAAGTGGTGACACTGAGGGGAAGGCCCCAGAGGAGAGAGACACGTTTGTATAAAATGCCAGAAAGAGAGAACTAACCTACAGTGACACACAGGCCCGGGGCGGCCAGGGCCAAGGTGGGCTGGAGGAGCGGAGAGCTCTCAGGGCTGGTGGCTGCGCGCGTGGCCTTGGCGCGGCCACTCTGAGCAGTTTGTTGTGGGTCAGCCCGCACCCTCCCTGGGGCCGTCTCTGCCGAGTCCCGGTGGGGCTGGCAGCTGGGCCTGCGGACGGCCCGGCCCCCAGGCACGGAAGCCCTCAGACCCTGGAGTGCTGGGCACCGAGGGAAACGCCGCCCACCCGGCAGGGCTCAGACTGCCTGTCTCCTCCTCCGGGTGCCAGGGACGTGGCGCAGAGCTGGCTCTGGGCCTCAGCCTGGCTACCTGCTCCCCGCCTGGGCCTCCGTTTCCCACCTGTAACATGGGCCCCCCCATGCCACCCTGCTCCTCACCAAGGTGGCTGCCACCAGAGGGCTGAGTCCTGCGGACCCCACGGTGCTCCTGGGACCCCAGTGTTGCCCCTACCTGGGGTCAGAGGGAGACCCTCAGGCCCTGAGGGGGCTGGCGCCCTAAATGGAGCCCCTCCCCCCAGACCCACCTGCCCAGAGCCCACCCACCAGGGAAGGGGCAGTGGGGGAGGAGTCCGGGCAACCGCCCCTGGGCGGGCCTGCTGGGCGGGCCTGTCCGTGTCCGCGAGGCTGCGCTTGTCCAGCGGGCCCCAGGCAGCAGCGTCGCCCCAGACAGAGAACAGAGACCCAGAGTGTGAAAAATTGGACTGACAGCACCACACTGAGAGCTTGTTGAATGAGTGAGCGGCCAGCTCAGAGGGAAATTTACATTTATATAGAACATTTCACCCGGGCCGCAGCGGGCGAGCCCCGGGCCCACGGCCGCCCCGCCCGGCCGCCAGCCGCTGGAGACACAGCCCAGAGCCCGGCAGGACCTGTGGGCAGAGCCGGAGCCGTCCGCCCAAGCTGGGCCTGGGACGGAGCAGAGTGACCCCAGCAGGCCCCCAGGCCCTCTGCCCTTCCGGCCACACCTGCTGCCCCTCTGCCCCTTCCCCGCTCCGGCCAGCCTCACTACAGCCCTGACCCCTGACTGCCCAGGGGCGCGTCCTCAGCCTCCTGGCCTCCCAGTCTGGGCGCACGGAGCGCCGGCCCGCCCAGCTGGGGGCAGAGAAGGCGCTGTCCACGCAGCCAGGAGAGAGGCCCCTGGAGAAGCCAGGCCCACGGGCCCGGGTCTGGGGCTTCGGCCTCCGCAACCGAGAGACTAAGCTCTGGTGTTTGTGCCCCAGGCCCGTGGGCCTTGGTTCCCCGGTCGAGCTGGCTGAGGCGGGCCTCTGTGGCGGAAAGCCGAGAAGCGGCCGTTTTTTACAGGTCTTGTGGCTGTTGCCAGGGAAGAATCAACAGAAACCAAGCTCAGTGATGACACGCTTTGGCCAGGGGCTGGGGCGCGGGTGCGGGCCGGTCAGCCGCCAAGGAGGGCAGAGAGGCGGCCCCTGAGGAACGGGCTTCACGGGACGTGGGGGGGGAAGGGAAGGCCCGACCCCGATGGAGAGACGGTGCTTCTGCCCCCAAATGGAGCGGGGCGGGGGGACTGCTTTAAACCGGACCAGCTGAGCCTGAAGTTTGCCAGGAGCTGAAGAGTCAGGCCCAGGTGGGGATGGGGCCGCCGCCGCCGGGCAGCAGCCCCAGGTGAGGCCCAGGCAGAAGGTGGGAACAGCTGCAGATGATCTTCCAGGACAGGACGCCAGAGACAGCGGTGACGCAGCAGAGGGCGCGGTGCCAGCGACCGCTTGGCGCCCCCTCGCCGTTGGGTCAGACAAACTGAGGACGCGGCCTCTGCGGGCCTGAAACTAGGTCTCGGGGGTGAAAGGCTAATGTTTTTAGGAAGAAAAGCTCCTAAAAATAAAATTAAAAAGGACCGCCAATGTCCTGGGAAACAACGGAGCTGCGGAGGGAAGGAGAGGGCCCTGACCCCGCTGGACCTCGGGGCCTTTGCACACACAGGGCGGTCCTGCCCGGTCTCCCCGACACCCGCCACCCCCCCCTCAGCCAGCAGCACCCCTGCCCCTTAGAGTGCATGGACGCTCACCTGGGCTTGTCCCTCTTCGGCCTTCCCCCACCGCCTTGCAGGGCCTGGTCATCGCCCTGCCCGGGTGGGTGTCCACCCATTTCTCCGGGCGGCGGTGGTGAGCGCCCCCCAGGGGGCACACGGCTCGTTCTCATCGCCTCCGGAAGAACTTCCCCCGGGCACGGCCTAGGAGGTGGGGCAGCGGGTGGGGGTGGCCGTTACCTTCCGCACCAGGAGGGAGAGGGTGGGCGGGTCCTGCCAGCCCACGTCCTCGTGAACTGGCAGAACCTGGGGTCCTACCAGCCCCCCAGGGCCCGGACTGGAGAAATGGAAGAAAAAGAGGGACTGTCCTAAAACTGGACGGTGGGGTCCGTCCCACGGCCCCCACCGGCCCCCTAGGTCCCGATCTGATACCCCGGACGGACATGTGGGGCGGAGGGGCCTCGGGAAGTCGCAGCCCCTCGCAGCGGGCTCTGCTTGATTTTTGTGCCGCCTGCGAGTTATCAATCTCCCGGCTCCTTCCAAGACAAATGCGGCGTCAGGCCGGCCGCCCGGACCCCCATTTATCACCATTTAATGTATATTAAAGCGCACTCACCTCTGATCGCGAAAACAAACAAAAAGCTGCACCGATCGTGGGCAGCAACAGGCGGGGACGGGCGGGATGCGGTGGGCGTGGGCCCCGCTGTCCCAGCGGTGCTGGCCACTGCCGCCCGGCCCCCGGCATGCGGAGGGTGGGCCCCTTCCTCGGGCCGCCGCTCCCCGACTCTGTCCCCCAACAAGGCACAGAGCAGGACACGGAGGCACACAGGACCGGGTCTGTGGCCAGCAAGCGACCCACGCAGAGACGCGGTGCCCTGTGCGCACCGCAGGGCCCACCTCTGGGCGGCTCTCGGCCCGGGAACCCGCCCAGGCCGGCCAGGGCTGCCGGCTGAGGCGTCTCTCGATTCTGGTGGTCCAGGGTTTAGGGGCCTCTGTGCACGGGGGGCCTCCAACTTTGCGCAGAGCGCGGCCAGCCCGGGACCCGATGCCTCCACGCTGGGAGTGGGGGAAAGGAGGCTCATCGTGACGGAGCTGCGCCGGACGCCGGACGCCGGGAGAAATGGGCCCCGCTCCAGGGAAACACTGAAAGCCAAGCATGCGTTTCAGCTGCAGACCGAGCAGCGGGCAGAGCCCTTCAGCCGGCGGCTGACATACTGAGGTGGCCGGTAACGGAAAGATGCTGTGAGTGCGGCCAGCGGAGGAGCCGGGAGCCTGGGACGCGGCCGGTGCCCTCACACACAGGTGGAGAAACTGAGGCCTCAGGGATCCGTGGGGACCCCGGTCCCTGGCTACCCTCAGCCCCCTCTCTCCCTGCCACCATCTCTCCACCGGCCTGTGCACCCCCTCCCATCCCATAATAAGCCCGGGCCCCTGGGGGCGGAGCCCGCGCGGCAGCCCCGGCGGCGGGGGCCGCCGGGACGCGGTGGGAGGGGCGGGGGCGGGCGCGGGCCACTAAATCAGTCCGCGCCTGTCAGCGGTCGGGGCTGCGGGAGCCGCCCGAGCGGAAATAACAAATGGCTGCCATTGCGGCGCCAAAACCCGCGATTATAATTATCGCATCCTCGGTGACCTTGCGTAAACTTTAATCCCTCTCCAATGGAGCATTTAAATAGCCTCCGCTGCGCACCGCGGAGCCCCCGCTGCCCGCGCGCCCCCGGCCCCCGCGGCTCCGGGGGCAGGGCTGCCTCTGGGACCCCCGCCTGCCGCGGTGCGCGCTGCTCCGGGCTGCCTGGGGCCCAGCCTGACACCCCCGTTTCACAGGGGCGGACGGGAGGCGGGGGCCCCCTGCGCTCTGGGTCCCGTCCCTGGAGGCGGGAAGTCATGGACCACCTGCCCGAGGTGGGGCACCAGTGGAAGCCTGGGGGAAGGGCCCGAGGTTGGGCCCCCAGACAGGGCTCCCGCTGGGGTCCCCAGGAGTAGGGACGGGATCGGAGGGGCGGGGGCGGGGGCGGGGAGCGCAGCGGGAGAGGGGACGCAGCGAACCACAAGGGCGCTGGCCAAGGAAGCAGGTCCGGGTCGGGTCAGGAGCAAAGCCATGAGTCCCACCCTCCGTGGCTGGCGCTCTCCTCGTGAGGGGACCACTGGGGGCGTAGATGTGTGAATGGGTGAGCTCACGCGCACACAGGCACGTGTGCGCACACAGACACAGCACCCACAGGCACACATGAGCATGCCCATGGACACACGTGAACAGGCATGTGTGAGTGTCTGTGTGCACATGAACACGTGTTATGCAAACTCACCCGTGTTCACCTGCGTTCGTGCACACAAGCTTACACACGCACACCCGTGCGCACGTGCAGTCTTGCTGGTAGTGCAGGTTTTTCGAGGCGAACTGGATGTGGTGGCTCAGTTCTGGGTGGACAGGGTGGGGGGCCCGTCCTCAGCGGGGAGCCCACGGAGACAGTGGGGTGTAGGCCTGGGGGCCACTGGCTGTGGGTGGAGCTGTGGTGGAGAGGGCCTGGGGCAGGCGGTGAGGCGACCTGAGGGCCTGGGACTGAGCCCTGAGAAGCTCCCAGCAGAGGAGGCCAGCAGCCCGCAGGGGGCGCGCTCTGAGTGGAGAGGGACAGCCGGGGGGTCCCAGGGGTCAAAGGTCGTGAGGCAGGATGTGGGGGCGGCATGAGGAAGTCTTGCGGGCCAGGGCTGAGCCCTGACCCCCTAGACATGGGCTGCCACAGAGGCTGGCGGGGGTGGGACAGTGCAGGTTGGAGACCACTCTTCCCTGGGGGACTGGGAGCGGGGGGGTGAGGCCCCCACAGGAGGGTCACGTCTCGCTGTCCCACAGGAGAAGGACAGAGCTCCGGGAGTGGGACAGGTGGCGAGTGAGGCTGAAAGGCGGCCCGAGAGCTGGACTCAGCGCAGACCACGAGGCTGCCGGCCCATGGGGTTGCCTGAGAGGGCTGCGTGGGCTTTGGAGGACCTCGGGCCACCTGGGTGACCGTGGGCAGCCCAGGTTGACAGGGCCGATGCTGCGGGTGGGGGGGACATGCTGGTCCCTCCCTCCTCAGCCAGGCCTCAGTTTCCCCATCAGCCTTCGTGGGGCGGGGCTGTGAAATCCTGGCTGTGACAGGGCACGGACACGCCCCCGGTTCGCGGGCCAGGACCTCAATTACCACGGCAGATGCGGAAATGTCAGCAGAGTCTCCCGCGCCAGCCGCTGCGCTTGGGCGGCAGCCCTGGCCCGGAATGAGTCTCTCGGAAATCCCGTAATTGCCGCTGCCACGCCGTCACCCGTGACAGGCATCTCCCCCCCAGGTGCCATGTGGTCCTCACCCTCCACGCCCACCTCTGCCCTGCAGAGCCCCTCATGCAACGGCAGGGAGTCTGGGGCAGCAGGTCCCTGGGGCAGAAACTCCCTCTCCTCAGGGGTGGGGCGGGGTGGGTCTGCAGACCTGCACACAGTAGGGCTCCATACCAGTTAGCCCTCCCCACCCCCTGCCCCCCACCCCATAGCTCTGGAGCCTCTGAAACTTCCCCAGAAAAACAAAGGGTGGGAGGCAACAGGAGGGTGACCGCCGGGGCCGCTGACCCGCCAGAGAGCAGAAACACTGGCGCCCGCGGCTGGAGTGCATGGGGTGACGGAGACACGGGAGAGCTGCCGTCACAGGAACATGCGTGACAGCCACACATTGAGGCTGTGTCCTCCCCGTCACGGCCTGTCCTCGCCCCCCAGGGCACCACACAGATGCACACAGGCCTGGGCAGGAGGCCGTGCGGCAGGGGCTGGGAGTGGAGAAGCCCTGATACAAGTTGGAGCGCCCATGTCATAGGCTTGGGGGACAGGGACCGCCCAGCTGGTCCAGACCGGGGTCGTCCACCTGTCCATCTGCCCACCCAGCCACAGGTCGTCAGTCCTCCCCTTACCCACCGTGAACTCGCCGTCCATCCATCCGTCCCTCCTCCACTCACCCATCCAAGCAGACTTCCCCGCCCACCACTTCATAGCTCTTCCCTCTCGTGCCTCTTCCTCCCACCCACCCCCACACCCCACCCATCTCCATACGCTCACATAGCCACCCACTGGCCACCATCAATCCGTCCACCTGCCCGTGCGTCTAGTTCTTCCATCAGTCCATTGGCCGCCCTGTGTGACAGCCTGGTGCCTGAGAGCTGGCGCAGCCTTCCCTAGGAACGCAGGTGGGTCACCTGTGTGCAGGGGGGAGCAGGCGGGCAGTGGTTGCAGGGGTGGGGTGGTAACATAGGGAAGTTCTCTCTTAGGGTGCCCTAGCTTCTCAGTGAACGAAGAGGTAAGGACAGCAGCTGAGGTTAAGGAGGGCTGGCGTTTTAAGGGGAGAAGAGAATGGTGGGAAAGTGGTCCTGAAGCAAGAGTTCTGACTGAGAAAGAGAGAGGGAG
This sequence comes from Mormoops blainvillei, assembly GCA_004026545.1. NCBI lineage: Eukaryota > Metazoa > Chordata > Mammalia > Chiroptera > Mormoopidae > Mormoops > Mormoops blainvillei. The sequence goes on from PVJD01008995.1 coordinate 42,704, forward strand.
TAGTTTTCTGGGGCGATGCTAAGAAGCCCCTTGAAGCTGTGGTCATGAATTCTTCCACCCAAGCAGTGAACGTGGCTCTGTGTTTGTGAGCGGCTATGTTCAGCCCCTCAAGTACATCGGCCCATCCACCCATTTGTCATCCACCCGCCCATCCACCCATCTATCCCCATTCAACCATCTGTCATCCGTCCATCCACATCCATCCACCCATCTACCCATCCACCATCACTGCTTAGCCACTCATTCATCCATCTGCTCACCCATTTACCCATCCCTCGTCCACCAATTCATCCGTCACCCATCCTTTCATCTGTCTGTCCATCTATTCTCCACCCTCACCCACCCATCCACTCGTCCATCCATCCGTCCATCTCCCCTAACCCTATGCATCCTTACATCCACCCACATCCATCCATCCATCTGTCCATCCACTCGCCCTTCCTTCCTCCCTCCCTTCCTTCCTCCCTCCCTTCCTTCCTTCCACTCATCCTCTCTGCCTCCCAATCACAGATGCCGCATGCATCCACCGGCCATCCCTGAGAACGGTATGAGAAACAGGACGTTGTTCTTGCCCTCAAAGAGGGAAGAAGTCCAGGGTAGACAGAGGGAAAAGCCAGTGAGCAGGGCGGGCAGCCCTGCGTGCCCACCTGTGGTGGCTGGAGCTCGGAGCTCCCCACCCTGCCTGTGTCACGCCCTGCATCGTCCACCTCAAGCGCTGTCACAGCGGGCCCTGAGCGGGGGCAGTGAGTGGGCCCCTCCCTCCTTCCCTCTCGCTCCCCTCTGGACTTGACCCGCAAGCCCATATGTCTCATAATCTATAAAAAAGAAAGACAACGTGAAACCCGTCCAGCCTTTGGTGTGAGAAGGGTCCCAGGAGCAGGCGACGGGCGGCAGCCAGGAAACACCCCATGCTGCTCAGCGGACAGCAGGGGCACTCACACCCCGCAGGCACACGGGGACCCTGTGCCCTGGGAGTGGCGCCCATGTGGCCTGGCCTCACTCCAAAAGCCTCATTCCGGTCAGAGTGACCTTGAACTGCAGAAGTCCCAAGTGATCCTGGGAGAGACGGTGCTTCACATAAATTTCACGCTCTTCACAGTGACAGTTGTCACCGCGCTCCTCGCCGGCTCTGTCACGTCCAGAAGGGCGCAGGCCCCGCCCCGGCACACAGCAGTGAGGACCGGAAACTCCCGTCATGCCAGGCTCCTTCTAAGAAACACCGGGCATCTCGGCGATATCAGGCTTGTTACTCATGTGCTGTCCTGGGGGACGAGCCCGGGCCTCAGATCCGCAGGCCCCGCCTCCGCCCGCATGGGTGGGGACCTGCCGCAGGGGCTCCCGGGGGGCCAGCACCCAAGGCAGGGACCATGTGACAGCCCCCGCCCATCACACCCAGGGCTGTCGGGCGCTTCTCCCCCTCTCCCCCAGCTCCACGGCGTCGGGGCCCCAGGGCGGCCTCGTCAGGCTGCGGGGCAGAGAGAACGCAGGCGGTGGGAAGGCGGGGTGCCGGGCCTCCTTCCCAGGGTCTCTCCAGACCCCAGGCGCATCTTCTGGGAAGCCCAGCCCACCTCTGAGGGGTGGACGGAGGGAGGCAAGGAGCCAGCCTCAGTACTGTTGACACCCACACACGTGTGCACACAGACACATCACATGCATGCACACCCACACACACACGTGTACACCGACACACACACACACCCTCCCCACCCAGCCGGAAGAAAGCAGCCCAGGATTCCTGGGCACCCCAGGCCACTGCTACACGGAGCCTCCGGGGGGCTCCCTGCCCCCACCATCGGCCTGCTCTCCAGCAGGTGCCTCCCAAGGACCCACCCCCCAGCCCCAACGGTGCCGACAGCACGTGGAGGGTGATGGGGGCAGAGCCCAGTGGCTGGCCCATGAGAGCTGTGCTGCCTCTGATGGGGGGTGGAGATGCCGCCCGGGCCGGGGGGGCCCAAGTGCCGGGCACCGTCACACGCAGCCGTGACCAGGGCCCGCTCTCCGTGCCCTTCCCCCCAGGTCTGCACTGGACTCTGCACCCACTCAACAGATGTGCATGGAGTTCGGAGGGTGGGGCTGCACTTCCCAGGGTGTCTTCTCAGCTCCAGGTCCCCCCCAATAGCCCCAGCAACCGTGGCTGCGTGGGACCCCACCCGTCTGTGGCTGGACGCTGGACCCCAGCAGGGCCCCTGCTGCCCCTCCGGGTGCCAAGCACCTGGACACGGGGAACCCAGAGCTGGGGCTCCAGTGGCCACCCCATCGTCCTGGGAAGGTGGCCGCCCGCTGACAGTCCCATCCTGCCCAGGGCCCAGGCTTCGTGGAGAGGGTGGTCAGACGCTTGTGGACGTGGGGGCTCCGTCAGCAGGACCCCAACCGTGCCCCCTCCCCAGAGATGCCCAGCCACCCTCAGCAACCCTGGGAGACACTGTGTGCTGTGCTCTGGGGACATGTCTCCCCTGGACTGTGAGCGCCAGGTAGCCCCTCATCCAAGGTCTCAGGGCGACCTGGGCTGGGGTCCGGCACCGGGGACAGCAGGCGCCTCACTTGTGGAGGGGCACGACCCTTTGTCGGCGGTGCCGTCCCATCTCCCAGGCCTCTGGCTCTGGTGTCCTGGCAGGAGACCCCATCCTGGCCCGGCCATCCACTCATTCCACCCACATGGAGGGTGACCAGCCGCCAGCGTAGCCCCCTGGACTGGTGGTCCCCATGTGGCTGTGCCCCCGTGGTGGTCCACAGGGCCCCCGGGCGCCTAGCAAAGCATCGTGCGGTCGTGGGGAGGGTCCCCGAGCTGGACGCTGAAGTGGGACAGCCCCTGACTCATGCTGCCCCTCACTGAGGCTGTCCCTGCAGGGCCCCTCGCGCATCTCCCATCACAGCCCTTGAGCGAGAAGACCCCATTCCTCCCCTGCCTCCCAGCAACATGAACGGGGGCTTCGGTCCTGGCCAGACAGCACCCAGCAGCACCCGCCCTGCAACCGCCCCGGGGAGAGGAGGGAGAGAAGCCAAGAGGCAGCCTTGTGGCAGCTTGGGAGCCCTGGGGCGCGTGGAATGGAGCTTTCTTAGACCGTGGTTGGGGTCAGGGAAGGCTTTCTGGAAGAAACGGCCTCCTAGGGCCTTGGGCCAGGAGAAGCCAGGCGGCCATTCTGTGTGCCTTGCGCGCCTCCGCTGGTCACTGCGGGACACTCTCCTTCTGCGGAGTCCAGGCCTTTCTGGGACTCAGGCGCCTGCCTCCCTGTGTCCACGAGGCACCAGCCAGCCTCCACCCCTGGAGCCCTCCGGGTAGGCTGCCTGCCACCTTTAGGTGGAGAAAAACCCTGACCCCCTTCCCCCCCCACCCCCAACTTGAACAGGGCAGGGTGGTGGGGACAATCCAGGAGAGCCAGCACCCGCAGTGGTCCCTGCCCCATGCAGAAGTCCCACCTCCGAGGCTCGCTGGGGACCGCCCAGCCCCCCCGCCACAGGCCCTGGTGTGGAGGGGCAGGGGGGAGCCGGCCAGAGGCATGAGCCTGCAGGGGACGGCAGGCTGGGGTGCATGCAAGCCCGGGGGGCCCGCGAGGCAGGTCCGGCACCCAGAAGCTCGCTGCGGGCCCAGGGCCCTTCTTAGGGTTGAGCTCGACCGCCCTCCAGGAAGCAGAATAAGTCGCTTAATAAAATTACTCCCCCAGCCCTCTGCATATGCACCACGGCCTCTCCCGGGGCTGGGAAGGAAGGGTCCGTTCCCAGCGGCCCAGCCCAGCCGGCACCACGGTGCTGGGCCCCCACAGGATGGCGCTGATGAGCGGCCAGGACAGGAAGGAGCCTGTGGAACAGGTACGTCTGCCCCAAGGCCAGCTCTGCCTCGGTCTCCCCGCTGCCCCCGGCACGGACCTGCCTGTAGGGTAGCCAAGGCCCCTCGCCCAGCAGATCCGGCGGCTCGGGAGCTGGGCCCCAGGCCCCAGCGATGAGCCGGGGCAGCCGGGGCCCCCGGGGCGTGGACGACCCAGGCTGGAGAGGGAGGCAGAGGGAAGCAGCAGAATAGGGAGGTTTGGCTCCTCACTCGGACAGGACCCTCCCCAGCTGCCTCGTCTGACTTCATCCCGAATGCCAGGGCAGCCCGCAGCGCCCACCCCTAGCTCCCTGTGGCTGGGCCAGTCACGGTACTGCACCTGGGAGAGAGGCCAGGGCCTTGAGCAGAGAAGCCTGCGTCCAGGCAGGACACAGAGTGGCCAGCGCGGTCCCAGAGGCAGAGGGTGCTGCCCAGTCTCCTGGTGCTGCAGGAGACGGGGACCCCAACTCACAAAGCAGAGAGGGGAACGCTGGCTCAATAGCCAAAGGGGCCAAGGACACCTGCTTCAGGCAAGGTTTGATCCAGCAGCTCAAAGGGTATCAACACAGGGCAGGTTTCCCCTGCCCTTTGGGCTGACTCCAGGGGGGCCCAAGGGAAGCCCGGCTTCACCTCGCTTGCTGGGCTGCTCCCAAGAGGGGCCCTGAGGGGAGCAGAGCTACGGGTAGAGGGGAGTGCAGCCCGAGTCATGCAGTGTCCCTGGACCAACGGGCTGAGCCTCCCCGCTGCAAAGGGCAGGGCCCCCAGGCAGAGGAAGAGAGGCTGCCTTGCAAGACCGCGGGTCCCGGGAGGCCTGCGTCCTACAGCCAAACCTCTGGAAGGGCAGGGGTCCGTGTGGCAGGTGGACAACGGGCCCGGTCCCCCACGGCTGCTGGCTGCTGATGTCCACAGGCCTCTCAGCCTCACTGAGCCTCAGTTTCCCATCTCCGGGGCTCTCAGGGTGCTAAGATGAAGTACATGGATCAGCTCCCTGGGACCGGCAGGGGTTCTGGACGCGCCATGGGGGTGGGTCGCGGTGCCCCAGCACCCAGCCTTACTCGGGCTGGCACACTTGGCACAGGTGGGAAGGCTTAGCCCGGCCTCTCCACAGGCCCGTGGCTTCCGCCCCACGCCCCAGACACAGCGTCCAGCCGCCGGATGAAGCTCGTCTTGGCTCGGCGTGGCCACGTGGGCCAGAGCCACAGGCTGACCTGTCCCTAAAGGGAGGGCCCTCGGCTCCGTGGTGGCCATTGGTGGGAGCCCCCCCCCCAGCCACCTCCCAGCCGCCAGGGGGGAGCCGGGCTGCCCGGGCCCTGGCTCAGGAACTCCTGCGCCGCAGGGCGTAAGTTCATTACCTTCTACAACACGATAAGCCCGTCTGATTGCTGCATTAAAGGGACAGGACTGCAAGATTATGAATCACGGGGGACGTGCTCACGCGTCTGTCTCTCCAGAGCCAGGCGGGAGAAGTTAATTATTTCTGTAAGTCCAGATAGGGCACAGGACCCTCAGCGCGCCCAGTCCGGGGTCCGAGCCCATCACCCTGAGCCGGAGATCTGAGCCGGGGAGGACCCCAGGCCCAGCCTCCCTGGGCCACCCCGCCCCGCTCCCCCGCGCCCCCGCTGGGGAACAGGTTAGTGGGAATCTGCCCAGAAGGGGGGGTGGGCGGGGCTCGGCTCTCTGAGTGGCCGGCGGGGCCATCAGTAACCTGAAGGGTGCTCAGCAATCTTTTTCTCCCCCAATTGCCCACCACAGCCTATATTACAAATACATAAATCATAATGTTTCAACAAAAGCAAAATTTAATTTTCTCCTTTCAGCCGTTATCTGGGCCGGGTGGTATATGGCAGGCTGCGCGGGGCTCATTCATTACCGCCGCTGAATGGATAATGGCAGCCCCGGCGATTGTAGCCAGCTTTGTTCGGGCACTGAATGTGCCGCGCGGCCCGCGGTGGCCCAATCTCTCCCCATCTGTAATAGATACACGGGACTCTATTATTCCTTGCCAGAGCAAAATTAAATAGTTGCATGTGTGCGCGGGTGGGGGCCGGGGCTGCCGGAGGCGGGAGGGAGTTTCCCGAGGAGGCCTGCCGGCCGCCGCGCCGCACCGCCCTCGCCCCACAAAGGGCCTGCGCCTGCCGCGTGGGCAGCTGGGGCGCGGGCAGGGGGGCTGCCCTCTCGAGCCACAGCTTGGCCGGGAGCAGTCTTGGCTCAGAAGTTGGGACCCCACTCCCCCATCTCTTTGGCCTGGCGCCTGCCCACACTCACCATGACGGGCCCATTTCACAGACCCGGGACCCGGTAGCCTGAGCTGGGCAGCCCGGCGCTGACGTCCTTGTCAGGACCTGTCTTCGGTCTCTGGGAGTGCAGCCTGCTGGGGTTGGGGTGTCACAGGCTCCGTGGTTCCGTGGCCCTGGCCCATGCAGTAGCCCCTCTGGCTCTAGGGGTCAGACCCTGGGTCTATGTGACCAGGGTAGGCTTCTCACGTCCCCACCCACCCCATCGTCAGCCACACCCCTACCTGACAGGGAAGCCCCTAACCCTACCATGCAGCCGGCAGTCACACGCACAGGCCCCTCCAGGCGCGTGTCCCCTTACCCCTGTCCCCACCATGGGGCTTCCAGTGGCAGCTCAGAGTGTGGGGCATCAGGGGAGTCACAGAGGGAGCCTCGCCCACCTGTCCTGGTGAGCGGGCAGGACGCCGGCCCGCACTCCCTGGTCAGGAGCTGGAGGCCCGCACCCCAGGCACCAGAGTGGCGACCCTACCGTGTCCAGCTGGGGTCCAGGGCCCCCCTGGGAATCCTAGCACCCGGCTCCTCCCTGTAAGTGCCTGGGTGGGGAGCAGGGGAGGGGGACCTTGCCATGGACCCACGGAAGGGGATTCCTGCGACCCTTTCTGAATGGATTGCCGTGGCCCCTCCTGTGTGCAGGCCACGCCCCAGGGCAGCCGCTGGGGTGGGGACGGGATCCTCGGGGAAGCCCCTCCATCGGGCATGTCCTCATGCCCACCCCGCCCAAGGGGACACCATCTGCACGTGAAGTTGCGGGGGGATGGCTGCAGGCCGGAGGGGCCCCAAGTATGTGGCGGGCACTTCCCGCCATGTTTCCTGTGGGGACCTGCAGAGCCCACGACAGAGTGGGGACATGGTAAAGGCCAGGCGGCCACCTGCTTCTCATTAACCTTTGTGCGCAGCCTTCCTCCCACCCGCAAAGGCGTCCAGGGAAGGCGCCCCAGGTGGTGCCTCAGCCGCAGCGCCCACGGACCCCGGATCTGAGGACCCCTCCCTGGTACATGGCCGCCGGCCCGGTGTCCATGCTCTGCAACCACAGCTGAGGCCCCGACGGCCGGGGCGGGGGCCTGGCCTCCCCGTCACTGGGTCACCCTCACTGTAGGTCCCCAACTGACCATCAGCTCTGGCCCAGGCCACACAGAGGGTGGGGTGTGAGATCCTCACCACCCACCCCAGGCCCCCGCAACCCCAGGAGAGGGAGGAGTGCTAGCAGCCTCAGCTCTGGGAGGGCAGAGCCTGAAGTGCCCCTGTTCCCGTCTAGGCGTTCCCATCGAATCTTCCCACTTTGTCCCTCAACAACTCCTGAGACGGTTTATTAAGTTTCTGGTCACATTTGGCCGTTAGAACTCGGCCTGACTCGGGCCTTCAGTCACAAACCCGATTTCTGGCTGGTCCCCGCCGCCCAGGGGCAGGGCTGGTTCCGTCCCCACCCCCGCCCCCCCACCTCCCCGACCCCCAGCTCCCTCTTCAGGCATCGGCATGTCCTTACTGAGCACCTACTGTGCGCCGGGCACCGTGCCCAGCACGGAAGGTGCAGCAGGGAGCGGATGTGAGCGGCCTGCCCGCCTGGGGCTGCCGTCGCAGGCGCAGGCCAACGGATGCCCAAGGCCACGAAGGGACCTTGAAGTTAGAAGGTGACGCTGGCTGTGGGAGGCAGTGCAGGGTGGGTGGGGGGTGGGGTAGGGAACAGAGCTTGCTACTTTCAGCAGGGAGGCGAGGCGGTGGAAGGAGGAGAGGGGAGGAACGGCATTTCCGGCAGAGGTGGCAGCCAGTGCAGAGGCCCTGCAGCCGGTGCCACCCGCCTTGCCCAGGACAGTGAGGAGGCAGGGGTGTCTGGCAGGGGCGAGGGAGCAGACGCCCCAGAAGCGCAGGACCTGAAGACCACGAAAGGGCTTTGATTTCCCTGCTGTGGAAGGTCTGGGGGAGAAGAGAGGGCCTGCTGCGTGTGTGGAAGGGGTGACGCCGACCAGTGGGCAGAGCCGACTTCCGGAGCCTGGGGGGAGGTGGGAGAAGAGGCGGAAGTCCCCCAGTGAGCGGCCGAGAGGTGCTGGGGCAGGCGGGGTGGCACACGAGAGGAGTCAGGATGGTGCAAGGTCACGACCTGAGCAGCTGGGAGGGGCGGGCAGCAGCTGCTGGACACGCCAATGGCGACATTCTCTCCGGTGCCCGGGCAGAGACGGCACCGTGGTGGCGGAGACAGAAGTGAGGGTGTCATCGTGTGCAGATGGGCTCGAAGCTCGTGACCCGCGAGTTCACGGGGACCTGAGGGGACGAGGGCGGAGTAGCCTGGACCCTGCGGAGGCTGCCAAGGGCGAGAGGAAGCGGCAGAGGGATGAGGAGTGTGTCCCCCGAGGAGGGAGGGACGATGGGGGTGGGGGAAGGACCCTCAGCTGCAAAACACAGAGGTCCCTGGGGACTTAAGGAGAGTGATTTCAGGGGCACCAGGGGGAAGAAAACCTGAGTGAGTGGACTTAAAAGGAATGAGGGGCCCTGGCTGGTGTGGCTCAGTGGATTGAGCTCTGGCCTGCGAACCAAAGGGTCACCGGTTCGAGTCCCAGTCAGGGTACAGGCCTGGGTTGCGGGCCGGGTCCCCAGTAGGGGGTGCTCAAGAGGCAACCACACACTGGTGTTTCTCTCCCTCTCTCTTCCCTTCTCTCTAAAAATAAATAATATCCTTTAAAAAGAAAAGAAAAGCAGAGCACCTGCCCCCAACCCCGCCCCGAGCTGGGACTCCGGGGGCAGAGGGACCAGCCACCCTCACTGCTGGGGGACTGCATTCTGTGCCGCTGTCACTGCAGCCTCCTCATTGGCTCCCACCCCACCAGCTCCTGGCCTGGGTGCTGTTCTGCCCGCCGTGTTCCCTGCCCTCTGACCCCACCCCAGTCCCCTCCAGGCCCTGGCCTCAGCTGTGAACCGCACAGGTAAATGGAGATGGCGGTTACCTCCAGGGGACACGGCAGCAGAGGGGCTGCTGAGGCAGGGGGCCCATCTGAAACGGAGGGTCCGTGGTCCCTTCAGCCACAGCAGCAGGAACAGCGTGGACGTGAGCGGTGGGTGAAGAGGGAGCCGTGAGACCAGGACCGGGCAGGGCCGGCTTGGCCGGAGGGCAGAGAGTAGGGACGGGACCGTGGATCGAGGGGGCAGGGAAGTGACGGCCCAGACCCCGAGGAACCTGGTGAGGTGAGGCTGTCCGAGGGCCTTGTCCCAGGGGCACAAGAAGTCACTGGAGAGGCCTCGGTCGGGATGGCGAGGTCAGGTCTCCTTTGTGGCAGGTGTCTGCGTCCTGGCTGAGATGGGGATGGTCCCCAGGGTGAGGCGGGGCGAGCGGAGGTCCTGGGATTGGGAGGCAGCAAGGACCACAGGGCGGGTCCGAGACCAGGTCAGGCTCCCCGGAGGCGGAAGGGTGGAGGAGAGTCCCGGTGTCAGTGTTGGGTTCGCATCTGGGGGCATCTGGAGACCGCGGTTGGAAGCTGTAAGGGGATTGTGCGTCTTGGCCGGGCGGAGGAGACCCCCTCAGCCCATGGCAGGGCCCAGCTTGCCCAGGGAGGGCAGCGAGGGCGTCTGCGAACGGCGTCCCCACCCTCCTCCGCAGGGCTGGCAGCCGCCTTGACGAAGCCGTGATCCCGTTTCCCGCAGCAAATCTAAGCCCCGTGGGGCCGGGCCCAGAGCGAGGTGAGCTGGGAAGGCGGGCGGGTCGGCTGGGGCCGAGTCGGGGCTTCCGGGGTGAGTGACCGGAGGGGGGGGGCCCTTCCTTGCCTGGCTCACCTGCTCCGACGCCCAGCCGGATCCCCAAGGACCCTAGGGAGTTTCTGGAGGACACAGCAGGTGCCCCCTCGGCGGGCCGGCGGGCCTGGGCGGTGGCTCGGGAGCTGGCCGGCGGGGAGGACGCTGGAGTAGGGGGGTCACCAAGCGGGGTCGGGAGGCAGCCTGGCGCCACACTTTTAATTTGTGACTAATTTGTTGCACAATGAGGCTGCGGTTTTCTAATTGTGATTGCCATTTTAATTTTACTCATGGCTGTGCGACCAACAGTGTATAGTCTAGTAATTAAAATTAATTGTACCTTCACCTGCATATTTCTATTAGGCTGTTAAATTTAGTCTGAAAGCTCAATGACTTTGCTCCCTGAAAGAGGCCAAATTCATTTCTGCCACACTTGGCGAGTCCCCGCCCCAGGGGCCTGTCTCTGCCCGGCGCGCCCGGCCCCCCGGCCGGATGGCTGAGCCCAGAGGGCTTCCCGGAGCTTATGGATTTAACATTTGACCAATTACTGACGAGTGATTAGGTTCCCAAATTGTATGTGGGGGTTTCATGAGTAATTTTGGAAAAGCCAGGTGGGCTCTCTGCGTCACATGACGCCTGCAACGACTCCTGTGGTGCGTGAGGGTTGCCCGGTCCCCAGTGTGGGTGTCCTGGTGGCACCGGGCAGTGGGAGAGAGGCCCCTCTGAATTCCAGGTGCCAGACCTTGGAATCAGGTCTCATCCAGCAGGTCCTCTTCCCGGCAGCCGCGCAGGGTCTCCTGTGCCAGTTGAGGGTGACTCCAGGCGGCTGTGAAGACAGGCCCCAAAAGCCCCCCCTGGCTGTACCCTGACGGCATCTCGGCAGCCAAACAGATGCACCCTCCTGGGACCCCAAGTCCACGCCTGTCTCGAAAGGTCATGGGCGCAGGAGCCATGGCAATGGCAGCTGGGCCGCGAGGCCAGCAGGACAGAAGCGTCCTGAGGTGGCATCAGGGGTGCCTGTCCACGCCCATCCGCTGGCCACAACCGGAGTGAGCTGCAGTGGGTGTCTATGGTTTGGGACCAGAAACCCTACCGACCGGGTCACAACCCGTCCGCAGTGGGGAAACAGGCCTGGGGAGAGCTGGCTCGGGGTCCCACCTCCACGCCCTCCCCACCAACCGTGGGCAGGGCAGCCGAGATAGGGTTGAAAGTTTTCAATCTGACGGAGCCGGAGACCCCCGCCTCGCCGTCGCCCCTTCCCTGAGACCATGCCATGTCCAGGTCCTCCCTCTCCTTTGAGGAAGGCGTGGACCCTGACTGCGCGGGAAGGAGAGGTCAGCACTTGGCACCTGCTCAGGGGTCCTGGGAATAGGTAGATGCCTCTCTGCCCCCGCATCCGTGCGCCCTGCCACTCATCCCCCCATCCCTCCAGCCCCCCCACCCCCCTTAGCCTGTGTGTGCTGAGTGCCTGCCAAGCATCAGTTACAGACACCGAGGAGGGACAGTCCGCGGAGGACAGCGTAAGTCCCCAGGTTACTGGCACCCTTGGGTGACAGTGGCAGGGAGATGGGTAACAGGAACAAATTGGAAGGCACGTGATGCTGGTGCCACCGGGGTTGGGGTGGTGGGGGGCACTGCGAGGGGGAGGGGCTGTGCCTGGAGCTGAGGGAGCCCCATGGAGAGCAGAGGCCGGGGGGGCAGGGCGGGGGCTGGCCTCTCTGGTGGGACGGGCCCTGGCTGCCCCACTCGCTCCCCACGCCAACCGCCACGGGGTGTCCTAAGTGACGATGTGACCAGTCACCCCGCTCGACACCCTCAGTGGCTCCTGCCACTCCTGGTTAAAGGTCAGCAAGGCCTTTAGGGCCCCAGCAGCTCTGGCCTCACCCCCACGTCCTGCACTCCCCACCCTGCTCTCCTCCGTCCCTGCCTCAGCCTCCCCATCCTGGCCCCAGCTCTTACCTGTGTGTCTGACCCCCAGCCCTGAGGCTCCGCAGGGTTAGCGGTGCCCACAGCCCGGACCTCAGAGCCCCCGAGCAGCTCAGGCGCCGCCCCAGGCGGGAGACCCCGTCCCAGAGCTCTGTCCCTGTCCCAGCGGCTGCGCCCTCCCTTCCGTGGCCCCGCGCTGCGCCCCAAAGCCCACTTCAGCTCCACACGTGCTGCCCCCACTCTCCCCAAGGCCCGGACCTGCACCCCCGCCCTCCATGCACCTGGTGCTCAGGCCACAAGCCGGGGGGCCTCCAGGGCCCGCCCCTCACCCACTGCTCCACGGCCAGCCCCGCCCTCCAGTCCGTGGCCCCGGGCTCTTGTTTGGTCAGCTGAGGGTCTGTGCAAGGTCTCCCCACCTCCCCCCACGCCGCACCCCGCCCTCTGTCTGCCTCTGGACTGAAGCTGCAGGGATCTCAGCAAAGCTGACTTCGCCTGTGCATGCCCCCCCACTTCCTGTCCCACCAGCCTGAGGCCCAGCCTCTCCCCACCTGCCCACTCTGGGGTAGGGCCTCTGAGTCAGTCCCTTCTGTAGGGCCAGTGCTCCAGGCCAGGGGTGGGGGGACCCGGGGGCATGTGGGGCACACACTGAGCGCCTACCATGTGCCCACACTGCTCTGGAAGCTGGGGGCGTGGAGGGGCAGGACTCAGGCTATGGGGGAGACGTGATGACCGGCTGACTGCCGCCTCGGGCACCGCGATGGCTGCTGGGGACAGGCGGGATGGTGGGGGTGGGGTCTCAAGGCGGGGAGACCTCCTGTCTATGGAGGGGGGCAAGGTGCCAGGATACCTGGGGACTGGAGGTCAGGGCTGGGGCGTCCGCTGTGGGGCCCACCTGGGCGGGCGGGCTAGGGCAGCCCGGAGCCTGGATGGGGCCGGGACGGGGGCGGCGTGAGAGGGCGGCCGCAGGCAGGCGGGCCAGTGGGCGCGGGACTCGGGGAGGCGGAGCCCCGGTGGGCGCCCACCGACCAGGAGAGGGCGTAAGCGGACCAGGCCCTCCAGCTTCTGTGCAGCAACCAGTGTGGGGCGAAGGGCAACTCGGGGTTAAACGGGGTTAAACAGGCCGCTGACCGGAGAGCAGCTCCAGAGAGATCCGGGGTGGAGCCAGGAGCGGCTGCGGCCAACAGATGTGGCTGGGAGGCCCATGGGCAGGGCTCCCAGGTTCCCAGGCTGCGATGGGGGTGAGGGTGAGGCAGCCCTGAGGGGAGGAGACGCCACAGGCGGTGGGGACCAGAGCCTGGAGCTCATGGAGGGACCAGGCCCCAGTGCAAACATTCCTGCGCCCTGGGCTGAGGAGGGCGTGCGGACCAGCAGGGGTCCCAGGACCACACTGGGTGCCCCGACACCTGGAGGTCACGCCTTAGACTCTGCTGATGGGAGGGCCCAGCGTCGAGCACCGGGTGTGGGGAGCAGCCCCAGGGCCTCGTGCTGCGTCCCTCCCTCACCCCAGCCCCACCCCCACAGCGCACAGCGTGCCGGTGGCCTGGTGGGATGCGGGGACATGAGCGGGGACCGCTGACACCCATCAGGCCCGATAAGGGGCACGGGCGCCACCGACCCTGTGAACGCATTAATCTTCCCCAAATTAAAATCTGCAGCACGGCGTTTAAGATTGAGGCCACCACGGTTCAGCGCGGTGTGACCGCCAATTTTGATAAAAGTGTTTTAAGAGAGGGGAGACGGAGATAAATTGCCTGGGCTGCGCCACCACTGGGCGACAGCCATGCGGACACCAGGTCGCCCCCGCCAGCTGCTTCTCTCAGCTGGTCTGACGGCATCAATCCTGAAGGGACCCTGCTGGGGTTCTGGGTGGCAGTGGGCCCACCCGGCCAGCCGGTGCCCCTGGAGCCCCAGAGTGGGTCAGTGCCCCGGTGTGTCCCGACTAGCTGGTGACGGAGCAAGGGAGGAGGCCCTGGCTGTCACCTTTGCAGGGGTGACCTCTTTCAGCAAACATGCCCTGAGCACCCCTGTGTGCAGGCCAGTCTGAGCCTGGGCCCTTCGGGGGTCTCTGAACCCGGGCCCCAGACCTGGAAGGGGGTGGCCGGCCTAGCAGCCCAGGTCCAGGCCCAAGGCCATACCCCTCCGCACCCCCCAGAACGGCTCGGCAGCCCCTGGTCGGGTAAGATGGGCCGGGTGCTGGGCACAGGGTTCAGAGGCCTGGGCGATGCCCACAGTGAGGCCCGCTGCCTCCTGGGAAACCCCCCAGGCTTTCCCTGTCCCTGGTCACAAGGACCCCCCCCACCCCGCCCCAAGCTGGCTTAGCCCTTATCTCACGGTCAGGGTCAGGGCCCCCGCTCCACAGAGCCTTCCTCATGGCGCCCTCCCAACCCCGTCACCCGTCGGACCTCCAGGGCCATCTCATGCGACCGCCCCGCTCTCCGCTACGCCTGCCTTTGGGGCAGGGTCTAGCCCCCTCCCAGTGTCCCCACTGCTCTCTTCCCACTGTGACCTTGGTCCTGGCCAGTCCCCCCAGGCACTGCATCAGCCCCTTCGGCACCAAGGCCAGGCTGCTGGAGCTGCTTTGAGCGCAGGACGAGGCCTGGGGGCAGGTGGCACGTGGCTCACCCGGTCTCCAGGAGGAGGCAGAAGCCCGGGCCTGGAGCCTGGCCACTGGCCTGAGGGAAGCGCTCCTTGAGGGCTTCCTGGAGGAGGGGGCTGGGCGGGACTGGCGTGGACAAGGGGTGGAGGCCCCGAGTCCTGAGTGGGGCTGGAGGGCAGGCGGCGACGGTGCCGGGTGGGGACGGAGCAGGCCCTGGATGGGACCCGGGACTCGGGCAGGTCTGGGAAGGCTCCGAGGAGGGGGCCTGGCTCCCAATCAGCATCGTCGGCCGCTTCCACCTCACAAGGTTCAAGACAGCAAGCCAGGTACAGCTTGCAGGGGGCACCGCCTGCCTGCCGCCTCCCCCCCTGAGCAGCCATGAAATTGATACTTAAAACTAATTGTACAGTGCCCTCCGGGCAGTGGGGCCAGGCGGCGCCGGACAGCGGCCACGTTCATTCCATCTCGCCTTGGGCTCTGTCCGTGACCCCAGCTGAGAGATTAGGGGGCCGAGGAATAGGGGCTTATCTCCAGTGGACAGTGGCTGCCCCACCCCCACCGGCTGGCTGGAGCCCCCTCTCCCAGCTGCCCGCGGCCACAGAGCTGCCCCTTCCGCAGAGAGTGGCCCTCGATCTCATAACATCCAATTACGAACCCGACTGCTGTCTGGGGCTCGGATCAAATCGCTCAGCTGCCGTGAGGAGCCCCAAACAGGTCAATCTCAGCCGGTTAGACACGGTGTCCGACGCCGGGCCTCCAACCACCCACCTCAGGAGCCAGCGGCCGCGCGCACGGCCTCGGGGGTCGCAGCAGCCACCGGCCCCACAGTGACGCTGGTGCTGGCTGCGAAGCGAGGCCTGGTCTGAGAGTGCAGGGTGTGAACAGAGGGCAGCAGCCTCCAGAAAGGTCACCAGAGACGACCAGCCACTCCCTGACCATTCTGCAGTCCGGCCGCAGTGGCATCCGAAGTTCCTGTCCACCTGGAACCTGGGGATGTGGTTGGCTCACTTGCACAGAGCCTTGCAAATGCGGTTAGTTAACATGAGGCCACCCAAGAGTGCAGGGGTCATTTTAAGAAGAGAGGGGTCACACGCAGGGAGAAGACAGCCACGCAAAGACAAGACGCAGGCTGGAAGGAACACTGCGGACCGACTGCCGGCCCCCACGGCAGGAGGAAGGGGCAGGAGGGTCCTCCCCAGGGCCCGCAGGGGGGCCTGGCCCGGCTGACACCTGACTCCAGACCGTGAGAGAGAGCTCCCTACGTCCGTCAGTCCGGTGCTGGTGTTTGCCGTGGCGGCCCCAGCAGTCAAATAACGCACGCCCTGGGAAACTCCTGGCCCTCCCCCTGCCGACCCCCTTCCTCCCGTGGCCCTCCGGCTCCCCACACCCACACTCTGCTGTTCTGGGGCCCCGGTCTGCGCCCCACCCCTTGGCCCAGCCACCTTCTCTGCCCACCCTCAGTCCCAGCCAAGTCACCGAGTAGACGCTGTCCCTCATGGTCCCCCCACCCCGGGGGGACCTCTGCAAACCCAGGCAGCAGGGCCCCATGCTCCGCCTCGGGGACCTGGGTCCCGCACCTATCCCCTCAGCAGAGCCACCCCATTCTGGAGAGGACAAGGGGCAGAGGGCACAGCGCTGGAGGCCAGACGCAGCCCCGGGTCACACCCCAGCCTCTCTGAGTCTCAGTGTTTGCAGCTGTGCAATCGGTGACTTATAATTTACCATCCAAGTGAGAGCTTGAGAAGAAGGGTGCCACGGTTGCCCCTGGCCTGCAGAGGAAAGCCAGTCAGACACCTGGCCGACCGAAATGTCACCCGCCCCAGGGGCTGCGGTGAGTGTTAGTGAGGAGACGTGAGTAAGCCCGCTCAGCACAGCCCCCGCCCCCGCTCCCGGCCAGTGCTCAGCAGACATCCTGTCCACGTCCTGGGGCGGCAGCCGCCCAAGGCCTCCTCCAGGGCCTCGCAGCCTCAGCCTGAGGGGGACGGGGCCGCCAGGGCCTGTGGCCTGCTCTCTCCCCCCGCCACTGGGCCCCACGGGGGAGGCCATCCATTGCCCTGCCCTACAGGCCCTGACACCCACCCGGACGGCGAGTGACTCACGTCTGATCGCACCACCGAGTTACGAAAAACCCTGTACCCACTTAACCAAGTGGTAACAGTGTGAGGGCAGGTGTTACGGCCGCCACCTCCACCATCACCGCCGTCACCGCCGTCATCATCGGTGTCACCACTACTGAGGCAAACAGCTCCTTATTCATCTCCTTCAGCGTCCTTACTGTCACCACCACCGCTGTCTGTACCATCATTGTCACCATCGTCAGGCAGAATCAAGTTCCAGTTGCAAAGCCAAAGGCTAAAGGCATCAGATGACTTGCCCACGGCCACTCAGCCGGGTGTGCAGAAGGGCAGCTCTGCAGCTGACCCCTCCCCAGCCTGGCTCTCACCCCAGTCCCGGGAAGAAGCCACCCAGGTGGCCCCGCGGCGCTGGCCCTTCGCCTCCCTCCCGGAGCTGGCTCTCCGGCCCGCACGCAATGGGCCCGCGCCCGCTCGGGGCTCCGTCCCCGGCTCGCTCCCTCAGCCGTGCCCGGCCTCTGCGAGACTAGAGGATCCTTTTCCATAATACCCAATAAATAACCTGGATTTAATTGAATTAATATCGACAGCATGTAATTGCTCCTTGCTGCCCAAGCCTGCCTGGGAGGGGCGGCGAGGGGGCAGAGCGGGGAGGTTATTGCTTTAAAAAAATGCCTTCAGCCCCGAGCAGCGACTTGGCCGTATTATTATAGGAATAATGAGGGCGGCTGATCTGATCTCTCCTTCCTCAACGGTTGCAGCTCCACCGCTCCATAAACAGCCAAAGTCCTTTGTCCCTGTGGGCTGTTTGCGGGTAATTAAAATCAATAGGGTCTTCCTCCCAGACCTCCTTAGCTCCTCGGAGCTCCGGGCTGGGGCTGCCAGGTGTCAGACGAGCGACCGCGAACGCACGGGCTCCAGCCCAGCGCCCTCCCGCTTGGGGCCCTGCCCGTCAGCCCGGCCGGGAGGCAGTGGGAAGGGGGTGGCAGGTGGACCTCAGGAGCTCGTGGGCGGTGAGGCCAGTGTTTGAGGGCGCAGCCGCAGAACCACCCAGGAGGGGCCCCAGAGAGGGGGCTTCCCAGGGCTCCGGGTCTGTGAGGAGGGTCACAGGGCACTCTGTGCTCTGGCCTGGGGACCTGCCGCCCCCACTCCACCTAACTCTTATGGTCCCACGAGCTCTCATGCCTGTCCCACGTGCCCTCACCCTCTCCCACACCCTCACGCGGGGCTCACATGCTCCCCCCGCCTAGCTGCCCCCAGAGGCCCCATCAGCCAGTCTAACTGCACACGCGTCTCTGGTGTGAGGCTCAGGAGACAGTCACACCCCACGACCCACCCGCGAACTCGGTCCTGCTCCCCATTCTTCAGTGCTGTCCTGGCAGCAGCTGGGTCGCTGGGCAGAGAAAGGTGCTACCTCCGGGCTCCGGTTTCACAAGAGCGCCCATCACTCCCTGTGGCCAAGTTTGGCACATCAGAGAAAACTGCTGCCCAGTCCAGTGTGGGACCACTGAGGCCCCTCGGATGGGGTGGAAGTGGGATGTTTATGGTCGGCGGCGGCGGCAAAGGTCGGGCACCCCGGCTCCCTCTCCAGACTGAGGCTCTGACGGTTGAGGAGGGAGGGCGTGTGGACCGGCAGGGTGGGCTGGTGCCCCAGGGTGGGAGCGGGCTCCATGCTGACCACCATGTCTCCCTGGGAAGCCTGCAGGTCGGGCTGGCTCCAGGGTACCACCCTTGTGCTCGCTGCCCGTGAGTTTGCTGTGGGGGCTCCTCCGGCCACCTTGGGCCTCTGTCCACCAAGCACAGCCCTTGTCAGGGGCAGGGGGGCAGACACTCAGGGAGCCCCCGCGAGGCCCCTGACAGGAGAGCCACTCTCAGAGGGAGTGTGGTAGCCCCGGTGGGCAGCCGCTGCTGGGAACACCCAGGGAGGGC
Source organism: Mormoops blainvillei (assembly GCA_004026545.1). Lineage (NCBI taxonomy): Eukaryota > Metazoa > Chordata > Mammalia > Chiroptera > Mormoopidae > Mormoops > Mormoops blainvillei. Next base: position 61,040 of record PVJD01008995.1, read on the forward strand.
CAGGGAGGGCCAGGGAGGGCCCACTCCAGGTCCCCCAGCTCCCTTCAGACTCACACGCCCTTCCCCCATCTCTGTCTGACACTCTCTATGACCACGGAGGAGGACTGGGAGCACCGCTTGCTGGTCCCCCGACCCAGCCCTGCCCCTGCCCCTGCCCTGTGGCCTGTGGTCACTCAGCACCAGTGCTAGGCTGTGGTGGGCGTGTCTTCAGGGCACTGGCACCGCAGGTAGCTCAGGGTTTGCAGACAGGAGGTGGGTGGGTGGGGGGGCGCAGCCAGGGGGGACCTGCTGGCTTGGGGCCCATCCAGGGCCCCCTCGGGGCCCTATCCTCTCAGGGGCGGCGCAGGAGCCTGGCTAAGCCCTTCTTACAGCCCCTCCCCCAACATGGGGCTGATGGGGCACAACTGAAACCTGGGCTCGCCGGAGTCCCCCTGGGACATGGGGACACCACATCGTGGGGACAATGAATCACGGCACAGTCTCCACACCCTGGTGACTCAGGTGGCTGGTCAGTCCGCCCCCCAGGCATCTCGGAGAACACGCAGCTGAGCCCGTGAGCACCCCAAGGCACAGGGCCACCCTCCAGAGCTGGTCCTGCCCTGACCTAAGTTGGGGAACCAGGGGGCAGGGCCTGGGGTGAGGCCCACCCTCCCGCCCGCTGGTCCCCGAGTGTTGTTGTGGACTCCACGACAAATGGGGGGCAGGGCGGGGGGTCTGCAGGGCCCACCCTGCGAGACGGCCATGGCCAGCCCACCACCCAGAGGGGGAGGGGTGAGCCTTGGGACCCTGGGACTCTGGCTGGGGCCCTCGAGGTTCCCTGGGGCATCTGGGAGCTTGAGGCCCACCCCATCCCACGCAGTTACAAGGCCCCCAGGCGGCACCGTGGCCCACACGGGCCTGCGACTCTTGCCTTGGGGGTCTCACTGACCAGGGCCCAGGGCAGAGCTACTTCCCTTCTAGAAAGGTGTTTCAATGGGGTGGTCTCTGTGGGCCCTCTTTCTTAATTAAAGGTAACCTGCATTAAATTGCTTTTGTTAGGAGGGTGGCACTGGGCAGCCAGAGAGCTCCCTCCCGCCGGGCCAGGCGGGCGGCCCCACAGGACAGTGATCTATGGGTCAGTATCTCACGAGTCCCCGCACCACGCGGCAGCTGACCTCAGAGCCTCATTAGCTGCTTTGTAATTAACTGTCGGCTGCCCTCCCCCCACAGTGAGGACCCAGGAGAGGGAGGGCGCCCGTTTTTCTCTGACGCCCGGGGGCCTCTCCCGCCGCCCCGAAGCCTGCGCGCTCTCCGCCTGTGCTGTGCCAGGAGCCCCACACTTGGCCACGAGGTTCCCTCGAACGGTCTCGAGTCCCCTGGAGGAACACCAGCACCTGCTGCAGCTGCGGCAGGGGCGAGGTGCTCAAGGAGGAGGGTCGGGGGCTTCAGGGGACACTGGCGGGGCGTCCAGGCAGCAGGGAAGCGGGTGGTGAGCTCTGGGGACTGCGGGCTGGCCCCGGCCCCACTGCCCACAGCGGCACCTGCCCCCAGGTGCTTGGCCGGGCAGGCGCTGTGCTGAGGGACCCACAGCCCACCAGCCACGGTGATGGTCCCCGGAGTTCCAGAAACTTCCTTCGACAAAGCCCGCCTGAGTTGAACCCGGGCCCACTCCTTCAGCAGCCCCGCTCACAGGTGCGTGCGACCGGTCCCTGCCTTCCCGGCGGGGGCGGGGGGGGGTCTGCCGGGGAGAAAGGGCCGTGGGCAGACAGCGCCGGTGGAGGCCCACGGTGGCCCGGGAGGGGCAGGCAGGTTGTGGGGGGGCCCTCTGTACAGAGGTGACGCTGAGCTGAGGTTGCGGCGGTCCTAAGGCAAGGGGGCTGCTGAGGTCAGTGTGGCCAGAGTGGGAGGGGCCCGTGGTCTGAGAGGAGAAAAGGCGGGGGGAGGTGGGGGAGTTGGGGTGCAAGGGGGGTGGGACAGGGTCCAGCCTGGGAGGGCCTCGGACCTGCTGGACCCGCAGAAGTCAGGGGGTCGGACAGCGCGGGGCGGGGCTGACGCAGCGGCCCCTCAGGACTGTCCTCGGGACCCAACAGCCGTCACTGCCTGGCCGCCCAGCCTGCTCCCCGGACTCCCCGGTGCCGGCAGGCGTGGGCTCCACTCAAGGGCTTTTGAAACAAGGACGGGGACTTGCCAGGCGGGGCCCCGGGGCAGCGGCAAGGGCACGCGCTCTCGATCGCGAAACAGGTTCAGGAAGACCAGCACGAGCACAAGGGCGGACACGCAGCCACATGCTGACACACGCACCAACGCGTGTCCCCGGTCACCACACACAGACAGGCCCCTCCCAATATGGGAGCCTCCCAGGGCACACACAAGTACTCCCCACATGCAGGTGCACACATATGAGCGCACATGTGCACATGTGCCCTCACACATGTGCACCAGGGTGTATACATGCACATACAAACACCCACGGTGCACGCGTGCATGTGTGTACACAAACATGTGCACGTGCATGCACATACCCACAGGCGCGCGCGCACGGCACACACTCGTGCTCAGCCCACTACCACCACATCTTGCATGGAAGCCACACTCACGCCCCCCCCCCACCCTGGGCCACGCACCCCCTGCTGACTCGCATGTCCCGCCCCCTCCGCGGATGACTGGAGCCCGCGGGCTGCAGACAGGCCAGGGTGGTGAGGTCCCTGGGCAGGAGATGTGGGCGGCAACTGAGCCGGGCGAGGCAGCTCATCTCCCTGACACCCAGAGGGCCCTCTCTAGGGCCGGGGTGCCTGCCCGCCCAGGGCAGAGTGGGGAAGGGAGAGTGCCTGCTTGGGGTGGGGACGAGGCCCTGGGTCAGGCCACCACCTAGTGCACCGCCAACCCTGCGCAAGCTGGGACCAGGCCTCCTGCATGGGGCGGAGCCATGCGGCTACCCGCCATCCCTTCCCTGGCCCAGGGCGTGCTGCTTGCCAAGTGCCAGGCGCTGGGCCAGGTGTCTCTGGGAGGACAGCCGGTCTCTGCTTCTGAGACCCCTCAGTCAATTCCCAGCCATCCCCCAGCTCCTGTGGGGGGCTCTTGGGGGGTCCCCCACCTCCACCCAGGGCTGCGACCACCCTGCTCCATGTGCTGGTGCTTTCTGTCCTCCTGACACTAGTTTGGAACATGCTCCCTCCCCCAGGGAGGCATCCGAGGCCAGAAGGGTCTTGAGCACCTGGGTCCAGCCCTGTCATTGGGTAGGAGCCCGGGGGGCCAGGCAGGCTTGGTTGTGGCCTCCCTGGGAGCAAATGTCCTTGTTCCCAATTCACAAGCCCCAGGGTGGCCACAAGCGAAGCACAGGGGCCTGGGGCGACCCCCCAAGAGAGCCCGGAGGCCCCTGGGCACACACACACTCCAAAGCCGGCCGCCCCATGCGCGGTCACGGAACGAGGTGTAGACAGGTTGGAAGGGGGGCAGCCTCGGAGCCTAAACCCAGGGGCCTGGCGGGTCTGGAGGGGGGCCCCGCTGGGGCCACTGGGGCAGCCGGCCCCGTGAGCCAACAGCCCCTGCGATCTCCCGAGTCGGGCCCCGGCTGTGGGATCAGAGCCCCCGGCCCGGCCAGGCCCAGCGCGGTGAGGGGGCAGCCACCCTCATGCTTTATACCCTGACAGTATCCATCTTTCCAAATTGATTTTTGATATCCATAGTGACCTGGAAGGGAGACACGGCGATAACTCTCGGAAAGTGGAAAACAATATTATCGCCACAAACATGAATTACTGGCCGCCAGGTTAAATCTACTGTGCAATGAATTATGTGACCCCAGCGCTCCTATAATTCTCGGGAATTTTATGGAGTCGAGAGAGGCCTGTGGACGCTGACAAGCACTTAACAGCCAGGGCCGGTCCCCAACAACTCGCGGGGCACTTGATTTAGCCGCGGGGCATGGCGGGCCACTCCGTTCTGCCTGGGAGCCGAGGTGACGGACAGGTGCTTCTGGGGTCACAGACTTTATTTGTCAGTGCCCATTGTCACTCTCGGGGCTGCAGACACGCGAACCCCGTGGGGAGCGGGCGGCGCCACGCTGTGCTCCAGGCCGCGGGCTCCGGGGCCTCGGTGGGCATCTGTCTTTTGGCAGGGACAGTGGAGACCAGCATGGGGGCTTGCCGAGTGGCTGCACACCTTCTGGCGGGGGAGGCCCCTGGGAGGGTCACAGCACGAGGCCAGAGGAGCGTCCTTCTGCCCTGGAGCCAGCGGTGGAGAGGAGGTTTGGAGCTGCACCCCGTTCTCAGGTGCCTCTGAACCTGCCTAGCCCAGCGGGGCCCTGAGGGGCGGGGTGGGGAGGGTCAACCTGGGAACTGGTTTGAGTTTGAACTTAAGGGCACCCTCTCCCTCTGCACGGGGGCTTCGGGCGGGCCTGTCCCCACCCAGGACTGGTGTCTGGGCTCAGAGGCCCCAAGGGATCCTGGGGCCGAGCTGCCAGGGTCCTGGCCCGGGAGAAGTGCCTCTCTGAGAGGTCCTCAGCCATTCCCCAGGGACCTGCACAGAAGGGCCTGGAAGGTGGTTTCACAGGGGATGCTGTGTTGCCCCTGGCGTCCTGGGCAGCCCCGAATTTGCTGGCCATGGTGGACGTGCTGGAAGCGGTCAGTCTAGGCGTCCTCTCCAGAACTCAGTGCCTCGGTCCCAGGACACCGGAGGGGTGGCCCTCAGTCCTGTGTCCTGTCCAGCCGCCCACAGAGGGCTGGGAAACTCAGCTGCCCTTCCTGCGACAGGCAGGCGTTGGGCCGCCAGAGGCCTCGGTGGGGTCGGGGACCGGCCTGGAGCGGCCTCCTGCAGCAGAGGGACAGCAAGAGCAGGGCCTCACTGCGGGGGCGGGGGTGGGGGGACGTGGCGGCAGGGAGGGGGCCGAGGCAGCAGAACAGGACAGCGACGTGGGTGCCTATCTCCCACCGAGCGGGACCAACAACACAAATGTCATTTAATTTACATGACAAAGTGGCGCCATTATTGCGAGCTGACAGAATGCCGCTGGGGCAATTTCCGAAAATTATTTAAACAATGTAATGAGTTAAATGTCAGCGCTGGCTAATTATGTTTATGCTAATTGTTAATTAGCCCTATAATGGAGACAGTCTTAATTAACAATAGTTATGAGTGCGGGAGGTGGGCTTGCCGTGGGTGCGGCCGTCCCGCTCCAAAGCCTGGTCTGTCCGCTGCCTCCAGCGGACGCCCCGACGTCCCTCGTCGCTCAGCCCAGGGCGGGCACCCTGCCAACCAGCCCCGGGGCGGCAGGCCGCCCGCCTCCCCGCCGCCCCGTCTCCGCCCTTGACATGTGCGCCCGCCACCTGCCAGGTCGGACCCAGTCTCCCCACGGTCAGTCCACTCCGCTCGGGACAGCAAGGAGTGGACTCCCCTCCCCCCACCCCAGGGAGCCTCCGCCCCCAGGGCATAAACATTCTGACGGTCTCACACATGGAGTGGGGGTGGCGGGGGGCGTCCAACACGAGCCCTCCCCGGGGAGCGAGGAGAAGCCCCAGCCCTGCCCAGGCTTCTGCTGGGACACCTGGGCAGCCAGGTGAGAGGGGCGGTCTGCCACGCAAGGTTTTCCTCTCGGGCCTTCCCATGGCCGCTGGATGGCGCTGGGCCTCTTGGCAGCCCAACGGCCGGGCTGTCCCAGGAACAGGGTCAGCTGGGCACCCGGGACTGGCACTGGACCAGGGGCGTGTGGAGGATGACCGGGAGGCACCCCATGGGGGGACCAACCCTGGGACGGAGGGGAAGTCTTGCATTGTTACCTGGGTCTTGTGACCTCCGCTGTGTCACCCTGTCCCCAAGCCCAAGAGTGCTGACGTCCTGTAGGCTGACAGGCCATGGACACAGGCTCGGGACAGCCACCCAGAGCGTGAGGAAATCCCCAGCCAAGAGCCCCGTCTCCACCTGTTCAGCTGCAGGGCAGGCCCCAGAAGGGGTCACCAGCCCCTGGTTTGACTGGACGGGAGCCGAGCCTCTGGTGGTTGTGGGCTTGGCGGGGGCAAACTGG